>CATLJY010000105.1:0-220197 GCA_949987705.1 Thereva unica
ATAATCGACGCAGTCTAAAGCTATGGTTTCCTACGAAGCGGCACCGTCATGTAGCGGCCGTATTATTACGATGAGTGACGTCACAAAAAATTGTTCTGTGGAATATCGCGGTAGTGGTTTCTAAGATAGCGTTACTGCAGATCGTCACGTAAGATAGCGTTGCCGTCACATTTGTAGCGGTAGCGCTTTACGGTGTAGAACTGTTTGTCAACGTTTTTGTAGTTTAGCGGTGGAGACGTGTTTAATTTTTGTACACGTTTAGAAATAAAAAAAGGGTTCCGCTGACGTCGGTCGCGTACGTCGGTCGCGCGTACGAATATACGTTGTGTTCTATAAAGCACCACACTGTGACGCTGACATCAGCGACGCGCGAGTTGCTACGCGCCGGGTATGGCGCGCGTCGGTCTCGCTCGTCAGCGCCGCGTACATCGGTCGACTGACGCGCTATAGCACGCTATGAGCGTCCTCACTCTGTTCCCGACCGTCGGCTAAATAGTACGCGCGCGCGTGTAGTTGCCATGAATATTAATTATCCCAAATCCACTTGGAGACGCCTGTACCGTGGAGCGGTCGGTATCGCACTACGGATGTTTTCATTGGTGCTGATGGCCAGCGCGCTACGCGACTGACGGTGCGCGACCGACGTCAGCGACAGAGGAATTCAGGCCTAATTATCTTTGGATTAAAATCATTTTCCAAAGCCACGTCATATTCTTCTGCTTCCTATACAGAAGCCCTCACATAAGTAACGAAGCCTCCACCTTATCTTTTGATACTATTTCCGAACAAATCTCGGGATTTTTGTCGTCCAATCCTGAGTGTGAAATCATCGTTGCGGGTGATTTCAATGTTCACAACGTTAAATGGCTGACTTACTCAAATGGCACCAGTATTTCTGGCAAGGACGTCGAGCTCTTTGCAGACATCAATAACTTGCATCAAATTGTGGATCATCCCACAAGAGTCCCTGATGTTGCTGATCAAGGAAAATATCTCCTTGATCTTTTTCTAACTTCTCATCCAGGGCGTTACTCCGTCGAAGTTGATTCACCTCTCGGCAATTCAGACCACTGCCTAATCAGCGCTAACTTCCCAATCGAACTTCCCACCCCTCCCAAACCAGTTCGAAGAACTGTATGGCATTATGGGAAGGCCAATTGGCAGGAGCTTATTAATTTTTTTCCAGTCTACAGACTGGAATCTGTATTTCCGGAATAGAAACGCCAACTCTGCCGCTATCCGTATCACCAGGATCATACAGGCAGGAATGCATTTGTTCATTCCCCATTCTACCAAACCTGTGAAGCCTAGGCCCAAGAGATGGTTTAATCGGGAGTGTATGAATGCAATCAAAACTAAAGAAGCCGCCTTCCGAGCGTACAAGAGCTTCCCGAGTGAATCGCTCCGTTTAGAGTACATACAACAAAGAAATTCTTGTAAAACCGCCATCAAGAAAGTCAAAACCTTATTTGACAACAAATTGAGAAGTAAACTAGACAGCAAATCCAAGGCCAATTTATTAGCATCTATGTTCGCTTCGAATTCTTCTTTACCCGAAACTGATGTGCTACCCCCTGTTTCCGAGCGTAAAGAGCTCGATGCCAACAAATCCACTGGACCCGATAATATACCCCTATCGTCTTAAAACAATGCGCCTCACCTTTGCGCCTCACTCTGCGCAAATTATTTTCCCTGTCATATTTCTCCGGAGTTTATCCCGACTCTTGGAAACTTGCCCATGTTCAGCCCATACCGAAAAAAGGTGATTCCAGCGATCCCTCCAATTACCGCCCAATAGCAATTACTTCTATTCTCTCCAAAACCATGGAAACGATAATCAACAAAAAGCTTATGGGATATCTAGAATCCAATCTACTCATAAACGACAGGCAGTATGGCTTTCGACAAAAAAGATCCACTGGCGATCTTTTAGTCTGTCTTACAGAACACCTCAGCCGTAGTCTGCATGGATCCGGTGAGTCTAGTCTGGTTGCTCTGGATATCTCCAAGGCTTTCGATAGAGTTTGGCACTCAGCCCTGTTAGCTAAACTCAAAGCTATTGGAGTTGACTCACTTCTACAGAAGTGGATTGAGAGTTTCCTTTCTGGCCGTTCAATCAAAGTGGTATTGGATGGCGTCAAATCCGCATCCCACCCGATCTCTATTTCTCATATTTATAAATGACCTTCTTTCAATCCCCTCCAACCCACTTCTCAGCTTCGCTGACGACGGTACTTTACGTTACTCGTACAGCGTCGATACAAGACAGACTTATGCCAGATCCTGTCTTGATGATCGCGAACTAATGTCCAAGTCGATTAATAACGACATTAAACTGATTCTAAAGTGGGGAGAGAAGAATCGTGTTGAATTCAACTCCGACAAAACCAAGTACTGTCTTATCTCCAAAAAGAAGCTCAACACCTCTCCACCCTTTAGAGTGGATGGAGTTCAACTAATGGCCGACCCATCCTTACACATCTTAGGCGTGACATTAGCCAAAGACTTGCAATGGAATGACCACATATTCCAAATCGCCAAACAAGCATCCCAGTGCTTGGGATTTCTTAAGAGGTGCAAGTTCCTCCTCCAGCCATCGGCCCGTGCTGTTATTTATAAATCCTACATTCGGCCTCTTCTCGAATATAACTCCCTCGTTTGGGGCGGCGTCCCAATAACCACCTTGGCATGGTTAGATAAAGTGCAAAAAAGGGCGCTCAAGTTAATTGATGACGACACCGCCTGCTCCACCATCGACCCCTTGAGCCACCGTAGGAATGTAGCAGCACTGACAAAATTTTATCGCTACTATCATAGTGACTGTTCCTCCGAGTTAAACGCTCTCCTGCCTCCACGGCAATCTTATACCCGCAACACCAGATTAGCCCACTCGTCTCATTCCCTTCACCTGCAACTGCCCCTTTCACGCACTCAACAAGATATGAGTTCGTTTGTTAATAGAACAACTCGACTGTGGAATAACCTCTCGCAGTCAGTATTTCCGAACTCCTACAACATCCAAGAGTTCAAACGCAGGGTTAATCACCACCTTCTTCAATACCCCCCCGTACCTTTTAATCCTTAACCTATACCCACCCCCCTCATCCCTCCCGTACTAAGCTTACTGCTAGACATTGCACCATGACGTGACAAATGACATGGCGGACTAGTAGTACAAAGGGTGACTCCTAAGCTTAGCACTGCCACATTAAAAAAAAAATTACTTGGCGTGAAATAAAATATTATATCGGCGATGGCGACGTTTCAACATTTGCAAATGTTGTTAAATCGAAACCGTACAAAGATCTTATACCGGAGGAGAAAGAGTGCGTGGGACACGTGGGAAAGCGATTAAGCAGAGCACTTTTGAAGATAAAAAAAGAGAACAAAGCACTCGGAGGAAATATCAAGGGAAAACTGGCCGTTCCAATCGTCACAGAGTTGCACTTATTACGGGCTTGCGATTAGGAGAAATAGCGACTCTGTAGAGAAAATGAGAGCAGCTATATGGGCTACACTTGATCACAAGTGTTCCAGCGAGAAGAAACCGCTGCATCAGGGATGTCCGGCAGGAGCGGACAGCTGGTGCAAGTGGCGCAAAGAGGAGGCGGATAACGAATTACTTTCGTTCAAACACAGAAAACATCCTCTACTAAAAGGGGTTCGAACTGCCATTACACCCGCTTACAAGGAACTAACAAGGGAAGAATTGTTGTACAGATGCAAAGGAGGATATACTCAAAACAATAACGAGAGCTTCAACGCCTGTGTTTGGAGACTGGTTCCAAAACACTTGCACGCCGGGTACGAAACTGTTGAAATCGCTACTCTCATCGCGGGATGTTTGTTCAATGAGGGTCACACGGCACTACTACGAATATTGATTGGGCTTGGGGTTTCGATTGGGTATGAGGCGAAGAATTTTGCTGAAAAAATGAACGAAAAACGGATAAACTCTGCCGAATGTCAACACTCTGAGGAAGCTAGAATGGCCATCGTAAACAAGAAAAGGGAAGCCAGTGTTCTATATGCGGCTGAAGAAGGATTGGTTTACGCACCTGGAAGTGCAGATTAAACGTAAGTTAAAATAACAAGAATCGCGACTTTGAAAAAAAATGATCAAAATCGTGAAAAAAGTGAATTTTAGTCCGCCATTTTGTATCTGCAATTTTGAATTTTGAAACCAAAATTTAAAAAAAAAACATCAAAATTTATACATAATTTATTTTTGATCCGCCATTTCATTTTGAATTTTAAAAAAGTAACCTTAGATTTAGATTCAGCGACCCCAAAAACGTATATATCGTCGTTGCAAATTTAAAATGTCCTATGTGACATTTTCTTCAAAAATGAGTTTTACAGATATTTGAAAAGCAATTTTGAATACGCATACTTAGCAAAAACTCCCATGTGAATATCTTATTATATCGAAACAGCACGTATCATTTTTAAAACCTCTAAAGTGTCAGCCTACATTTAATTGTAAATCAAAATGACCTATGTGTCTGATGTACACATGAGAGTTTTTAGTAACAGTTTTATTTCATAACATTGCAAATTAAAATATCCTATGTGATCGTTCTCTCACTATAACCATAGAATAAATTATAATAGATGGGAAAAGTAGAACAAGAAAAATGTTCTATGAAATAAATCAGACGATTTAAATCTAATTGAGCGATTGAATGTGTTAGTGAAAGAAATTCCAATTGCGAGGGGATTTAACAAAGAGTTAATATTTTAATATCTTTTTCCTCAAAAATTGGGTCACTTAGTAAGAAAAGCAATAAAACCCCGAAAGACCTCAGATTTCAGGCCAAATTCGCTTCAGTGTAGCTGCAACTTGTCGCGCGTAAACACTTTCTTAGCGTTATTTGTGTAGTAATTATGTCAGAAAAATATAAAACTACTGGCCGGGGTCATCGAATGATAAATTTAGTGCTTCAATCTGAGTTTGCTGACGATAATGCCGACCGTGCCGCCTCTGTCGCCGCCGCCGCATCGGTGAAATCTCCTCCACATCTTGAGGATTCATTAATTACGCCAGATGATTTAGGATTTAATGTTGAATCGATATCTCCGATGTCGGAGACGCCGTCACTGTTGCTGTCACCAACAACTACTACGGATATTATGCCAATCTTGTGCAGTAGTGATTACGAAGAGGAGCTGTTGATGATATCTACTCGGGCTATCGAACATTCCAATTTAGAAGGTAACAATGAGGTAGTCAGTAGTGCAGCAAATGAAAATCTGAACAATATTTCCGTATCATCACAATCAGTACGTCCTGCCAAGCTACCATCTCCAGATTTGGATACCATTCTCTCATTTGGGAGCGAAGATAGTGTGCAAGACCCACACTGGGTTCCACCCTCAAAAAAAAGACAACGGCAGTTGTCTTTATCTGACAGTGAAGATGAAGTCCCATTGTTGTCGTTAAGAACGAGTGAGCCACACTCTTCAGAAAATATACTACCGACAGACGAGGAAATTGAACACCGTTTCAGGCCTAAGGAAAACGTTGTGCAATTAAATAGAAAAGCTAGAGTTTTAGGTAAGTCCTACCTGGGATTTAAGAAGAGTGATGATGGGAAATATAAACCCTGTGTTGGAAAACCAAAAAGAGAAATAAAACCTCGATGTTCTCACACAAAATTGAACACCGATTCAAAACATAAAAACTCATTCTTGTGTGCATCCATTACGGAAGAAGATCGTAAAGCTATTCATTCATATTTCTGGGACCTTAGAACATGGGCCGAAAAGAAAACGTTCGTGAGGAGTGCTGCTGTTCGTAGATTAATTAGACGTCGTCGCCGCAAAGATCAGCCTTCAGTGAAAAAAGGAAGTGGCCATGATATTTTTTTGAACACTTGCGATGAAAAATGCACTAAGGTTCGGGTATGTAGACTGTTTTTTTTAAATACGCTATCTTTAGGTGAAGACAGTTTTAAGCGCTGGACAAAAGCATCTGACACGGTTAATGAAGATCTTCGTTTTGATGATTCACCCACACTGGACATCGAGAATACACCGAGTGCAGCACTGGTACCAAAGTATACACACGTAACACAAAAAGTAAAAATTTGGATAGACTTGATTCCTAAAGTACCGAGTCATTATTGCCGAGCAAGTTCCAGCAAGCTGTATGTTGAGTCGACATTTAGGTCTGAAAAACACATGCATGACGTTTTCGTGGAATGGTGTAGAGAACACAGTTACCAAGCAGCAAGCAGGCCGACTTTCCTAAGAGTTCTGAAACAGGAGAATATAGCAATTCACCATCCACGCAAAGACCAGTGTGATACTTGTTGTAGTTTTAAAGCGGGTAATATTTCGCAAAAGGAGTATGACGACCACATAATTAAAAAGAATGAAGCGCGCCAAGCTAAAAAGGATGCCATAGAATCGGCGAACGAAAAGGTGGTAGTAATCACAGTGGATGTGCAGAGTGTCCTACTTGCACCTAAGCTTTTGGCCAGCTCTTTATATTATAAACTTAAGTTACAATGCCATAACTTTACTGTCTATGACTGCAACAAGAGAAAAGTAACTATTTACTTTTGGCATGAAGCTGATGGGGGCGTATCCGCAAATGAGTTTACTTCTTGCTTAATCGATTATATAGCAAACCAGGCGCCAGAAACTGAACAAGTCACTGTAATTTCTGATGGGTGTGGCCATCAAAATCGAAACCGGATTTTGTCCAGTGCTTTAAGTGATCTCTCGCAAAGAATGAATCTTAGTGTTGAGCAGTTGTACTTGGAAAAAGGCCATACCATGATGGAAGTTGATAGTGTCCATTCAACAATTGAGCAGTATATTAAACCCCCTATTTATGCACCGAGTGACTATGTAGCTCGAATGCAGCAAGCTCGGCCAAGAAGTCCTTACGATGTAAAATCAATCCACTACGACTTCTTTCTTAATTATGAAGAACTAGAATCCAACTTCAAGTCTATTAGACCAGGTAAGAAAAAAGGTGATCCAGTTGTGGTCGATATACGAGGACTGAAATACTTGCCAGATGGGTCTGTTTTATGTAAATTGCGACATCCTGACGAATGGACCATCTTACCACAACGAAGAGCTAGTTGTGGAATTTCACTACCAAAGCAACTATATCAACAGCCCCTTAAAATCACAGAAAGCAAATACAAACATTTGCAAGAGTTAAAAAGTGTGATTGATAAAGATTATCATCCGTTTTATGACTCGATCTCGTTTAACCCAGGAACATAACAACAAAATATTTAATTATTGTTTGGTTTAGTACCTATAATGTACAAGATTTTGTCACGCTGCGAAAATAGTATATTGTTTTGCTTATCTGATTTAATAAACACGAAATAATAATGATAGTACCTGGTTTCATTTCAACTATAATGTTTTAATATTCTCAAAAAACCACTTATGTGACAAAAAGTTGCAATTTTAAATCACCCATGTGTACAAAAATAATTAAAATCATATAATTAGTCCATTTTTACTAATGATATTAAATTATTTCTATTTCAATACATTGGAATCACTTAGTTTTTATTTATAACCAAGGGAATAAAAATATTTTCTAAGATTTTTTTGTAGCAGGAAGTTTATTTCGTTTTTCTCGAAAAGTTACTTTTTACACATAGGAGATTTGAAATTTGCAACGACGATATACACAATCCCAAAACAAAAAATTCTTTTACATTCGAAAAATTGTCGACGAAAAGTTACTTAAACTTCAAACACGATTACCTCGAAAGTTTTTTTTTCAAGATTTTACAAATTTGTGTACAAGATAACTCAAAAACGGTTCAACCAATCAACTTCTAGTTACGTGCATATTAAAGTAAACAATTTTCTTCATAGAAATAGCGGAGCACATTTTGAAAATTGTAACATTAACTCCTTTTCATAAGACATAAACTATGAAAAAAAAAAAACAGCCGAAAACGGCACTCAAATTTTAAATTCTCGCCATTCCGTCAATTTTAAATTTTTTTTGAAAGTCATTCGCTCTTTCTGAGACAACTTTATACTAGTTTACAATAATGTCATCATTATTTGAATTCAGTCTAATCTGCGACCCTAGATTGTACACAGCTGGGCAATTTTCGAAAAACATGCCTTCGGAAAAGCTGAATTACGGGGGCCATTTATTTATTTATTTTTATTTTTTTTTTTTCATAAAAAAATTTGTACGTACAGCTTAATGTACCTACAATAAAAAATACTGCCAAATATCATTTCCCTATGGCTTGTCATTTTCCTTCAAAAAAATCACAAACTTAACCTACTTTTTGACGTGCTAGATGAGAACCTCTCCTTAAAACTAGTGATGAAACGATTTCGATTACGATTAATCGTAATCGATGATTATCAGTATTTAACGATTAATCGTAATCGTCGATTATCATTGCGATTATTTGTCGATTATCTATGAAAAGAATTTTAAAATAAATTTTGTTTAAATTCTCGTTAACAACCTTTATAGATGCGTCTTATAGATTACACCTTTACATGATGTATCCGAACGCATTAGGAACTCTCCTTCGACAGCTTAAGGGGCCCATACACGGTCGAACAATTTGCGCAACGCAGTCCGATGTGCAAACATTTTCCCCGTGTATGGGGCGGTTTGATGTGTTGCGCAACTGTTTGATAAAATTCAAACGCGTTTGAATTTATTTGTGCAACAGGCGGCGTTGCGCAAGTTGTTTCCTGGTGTATGGAGGTGTTTGAAAAAATTTAGTGAGAAAATGGCATCGAGGAAAGCGGATGAAGAATTCTGGAGGGAATTCATCGAAATGTATCGTGTACTTCCAGAACTATGGAAGGTTAAAAGTGATGCTTACAAAAACAGAAATTTAAAAAATTTTGCGTACGATAAACTTGTACAAAAAATGAAAGAAATTTATAGCGAAGCCAAAAGTTTGCCCAGATGCTAAAAACCTTAAGGTGGCAAATAATCTTTGCTTAGGGGAAATTGATTCTCTCATTACTGTATCAGCTTTTTTAATTAATGGCCCTATCATGTTTAACAATTCCTTAAAAGTAGATGGGTCCATTCTCAAATAATTCTGATAATCCAGAGGTGACGATATTTCTAATTCTTTGATTAGACGCTCATGGCTAAAAGTAGTTTTTTTTTGCAACCACTGTTTCACCCACATTTCCCGTTTTCATTTTTTAGGTCGTACATTTCCCTCACTTTCAGCAAAACTTGCAATTATAATTGCTAAGCATGCAGCTTCAGACATATTTCCTCCACGGAAGCATAAACGGAACTAAAGTTTGCGCAACTCGTTGCATAGTGTATGGCCAATCACATATTTTTTGGCAAACGCAAGTTTGCGCAAATTGTTCGCTCGTGTATGGGCCCCTTTAGGGAGCTCCCAGTCCCATTCGCATAGTTGGCAAACAGGTTTGGTTGGTTTTTTACCGGCAATGCTGGAATTCGAATTCGGCCGAGGCTCTATTTTTTGCTTTTGACAGTTGGACTTTGAGGTTGATCTTTTGTATGCGAGTTTGTATTGAAAATAAATAAACGAAATAAAATAAATAATTAAATACAAAATGTTAGAAAATTTCACTTTGAACAAATAAATAATAATTAAAAAAGTCAACAAATTTTTTTTTATATAAAATGTTTGAAATTTCACCACATTTACATAATAGCAATTAAGAAATAACAACGAAAACAGCCCAAATAATTTTATTTTATTTAAATGATTTTTAAATTTTACACTTTTCACCAACCACAATGTTCGCTTACAAATTTGACAAATGTCATCAGCCGGCCTGATTGTGTTTTGAGTATTCCGCGGACGGCTCTGGAGCTCGCCTCAAAGAAAGCTTCGAGAGATGAGCTTTAAAGCCAGCCTGGATGTGTTTCGGCCCTTACGTGCTGCCACCCCTGTTTTTGCGAAAAATCGCAAAAATATTTTTGTTTAAAGCCTTCCAGTGTCGCATCTAAAGCTGGAAACAGATTGAACGTTCATAAGCGTTCATCAGCGCTGTAAAATGTCAAAAGACGTTCATAACGTCGCCGGGTGTGATTGTTTTAGCGTGCATTACTTTGCACAATTTTATTAAAATGAATGAGAAGCGGTCGCCTGAAACAGCAAACCAATACTGCCCAGAAGGTTTTACAGATTGGGAAAATTCCCAACAAGAATGGCAGCCAGGTGCCTGGAGAACCGAAGCCCACACAACAAGCATGACCGAACTCACTTCATGTGGATCCAATCGTTCAAGTAGAGATGCATACAACTTAAGAGATGTTCTCGCGCACTACTTTGCCAACGAAGGATCTGTTCACTTCCAGTATAACAAAATATAATAGTAATTTGGAAAATAAACAAGGTATTGATTAACCATTTTTATATTAAATAAAAAATTAAATTTCATTTCTTTTTCAGGTACAAACATTGAATATAACAATATTAGAAAAATGATCTCAAGATGTTGATCAGGCAATATTGACCATATGAAATGAGTAATAATATTGCTCTGAAAATTATTTGTGATATTATGAATAACATCAATAAAATAATTTAATGTAACATAAATAAATTTACATAAAATAATAAAAAAGTAGCCATTTAAATATATATATTTTTTTTATTTTAAATAAAAAACTGATCAGTTCAATTCCAATATAATGGTAATGTTTCTTTATTGCAAAAGTTTTCCTTAACATTAATAAAGTTTTATTATTTCAGTCTTAACACTTTATGATAAAAAAATTTAAAAATTAAAAATTTCAATAACAGAAAATAGAAATTAACAAAATTAATATTTCAAAATACAAAAATAAAAATTTTCAATTACAACAAGGAATAAAATATATATACATTAACAAACATAAAAAAATTCAAAATTATAAAAAATAAATAGCCTCAATTTCAACAACAAAAATATAAAAATCATGAGCGCAAATTCTTTTTCACCTTTGTTAAATATATTAAGATATACATATAGTCTTGCATCTTCCTGTGCTTCAACTGATAAGTCGTCTAGTAGTTTGGACATGGTTTTGCCAAATAATTGATTCACTCCTTCTTCACTTTCATTGTGTCAAAATTGATTCGAATTTTGACTCTATTTTGTCTAGCTTCTCAATTTTCTTTCTTTTCTTTGATGGTAAGACGGGTAATGTATCCGGTGCAAATTCAATTACATCACTAAAATTAGTGTCTTCTGATTCCGAAAGCAGTTCAGCTATTGTACTGTCTTCAAGGAAATCTGAATTTCCACGAGACCTGTAAATTTTCATTAAATCATTTCTGGGGTAAAACAAAAAATCATTTATTACCTGCGACTTGTGGGCACATCTGAAAGAAATGCTAAATTTGGCATTAACTCCCATCCGGCAGTTACAATCGCCCCACTTCCTGATGGTAAGTTTTGCTTTTTAATCTCGCGCGTATAGCGATCTCTAAGAGATTTCCATCTTTTCTGACACATATCATCTAAAATTATATATGCAAAAAAACATTGGTTCATGGGTAACAATATTTTTTTAATTAATTGTACATACCAGATACACCTAATTTTTTCCCTATGTCGTTCCAAGTTTTGTCTTTTAATAAAGAATTCTTATAACTACCGCTTCTTTTATCATATATAAACTTCCTACTTTTTACTTCGTCAATTAATTTTTCGTCAAAATTTATATCCTTTATTTCGCTCATTGTAAAAAGTTTTCAAAAATAATATGTTAACAACGAACAAACAGACGCTCAACACACACACACTACAAGACACAAACTGTTTGAAATGTCAAAAAACGCCGAGAAGGGTTCATCAGAATAGAAATAGAGTCAATTCCAGCGCTGATGAACGCTGATC
This sequence comes from Thereva unica, assembly GCA_949987705.1. NCBI lineage: Eukaryota > Metazoa > Arthropoda > Insecta > Diptera > Therevidae > Thereva > Thereva unica. Next base: position 11,842 of record CATLJY010000105.1, read on the forward strand.
GTGCAATCTGTTCACTTCAATTCGGTTGCGTGAATTCATCTCCTTTTTGACTTTTCTTAGCGCTGATGAACGCTTATGAACGTTCAATCTGCTTCCAGCTTAAAGGGGCCTACAGACGCACGACATGTCTACCAACCTGAGTTGAAAATCGTCAAATTATCACATCTGTACACCGGTTGTCGACATGCCACAACAAGTTGACGAAAAATCAAAATGTTTTGATTTTCTGAGACATGTAGTGTGTTAGTACAGAAGTTGTAAACTTGGTTCTCAACATCAGTGTAAAAGCTAGTGCCTTAACCCATAGTTTTACTGATCGCACACAACCTATCACGGTAAAATCCTTTCCCAAATAATGTCGTTAGGTAAGTTTATCGACATGTAGTTACGTCTGTGCGTGATTAGTTATCGACATGTAGACAAACATGTCGTGTGTCCGTATGCCCCTTAAAGAGGTTGCTTTCAATTGCCGGCTTGATTCAGACCGACAAAAAACAGACTGACAATTTAGAAGTGTGCAATATTTAAATTTTGAATACTAAATTTTGTAATATTGTAACACATTTCCTTAACTTTAAAATATGTTTTATTTAAAATATACAAAATGTTGCCATAATCGTAATAGTCGATTATTGTGGCTGATAATCGTTATCGTAATCGCTAAGTGATAATCGTTTCATCACTGTTACTTAAAACATGTTTAATAAACCCTCAAAATTTCATTTTGATCCATTAAATAGTTTCCGAGAAAAAATTCCCAAAAAAACCGTCATTTTCGGTGCGCCTGGGTAGTATAACCCCTTAAATAAAAAAAAAAACGTGCAATAATAAAATATGTATTTTTGCTTTATCTTCTAACAAGTGAATTTAATATATTATTTCTTATGTTTATAGATGTATTGCCTTCAGTATCTATACTTTCTAGGTTTGCTGGCTCAACATTGGCTATGTTATCCGTAGCCTGAACTGGCAAGTCCGCTTTATAATGAAGACAAATATTATGTAAGGCACAACATACATTCACTATTTGCAGAACCTTTTCTGAGAGTGTAATGCAGTTGCTTAACACCCAAAATACATCTAATTACATCTAATCTTGTACGTTCTATTGTATTTCGAGTTTTAGAATGTATAGAATTGAACTTGCCTCTCTGCCTCCTTCTTCAGCTGCCCTGTAGGGCGTTATAAGCCATGGCTCCAGCTCCATATCCGGAGTCACCTAATTGAAAAATATTTTAATTTATTTAAACGTTACTATTATATTTATATTTCTTGCCAAGTATCCATGAAGACGTATCACCATTTCTTCTTTCTTCCTCCAAATATTTCCTCATCTCACTTAAATTCCACACAAAGGAGGCATGTGAGGCGCCGCCATATCGCCCAACTATGCATCGAATCTTCATGAGATGATCGCGCATCTAAAAGTTTTTTAAATAAACAGCGATAGTTTTAAATTAGCAGCTAACAACTTCTATTTTAAATATTACCACCATTGCATTAAGCGGTGATATCCTTTTCCATTATAAAATAAATGTTGATTTTCCTTTGGTCGAATTATATTTATGTGTGTTCCATCCACACATCCAATTACTCCGGGAAGCCTGTCTTTTCATAAAAATGCACTTTGCAAGCATTCTTGTGCAGTCATTTTATATTTTATCCATTATGGACAAATTTTCATTGGCAGTATTGATTTTCATTGCCTTCCTTCAGATTTGTTGAAATGGTTGATTGCGCCATGCCCACAAAACTATCCTGCCCCGTGCCTCTTTGGTATCCTCCTTCCGCGAAAAAACGTAAAACAGACGCAAGCTTTACGTAGCTTGGAATGGAAACCGAATTAGCCGCTGGTGTAAATTCATTGTTAATCTCTTCTAAAAGATACGAAAACAACGGCTTTGATACTCGAAAGAGTTGTATAAAGCAGTAACAGAAAATGATTGTAATGAATAAACTAATAAAGTTTGTGTACTCATATTGCATCAGGAAGCCCCATAGGAGCTTATCACGAAGTTTTCTTCGAACCAATAGCATATTTTGAAGATTTTCTTCTTCACTGTCAGATGATGAGAAAAATGCTTCGACACTAATCATTTTTATATAATTTACTTCGATTAAATTATTTAATTTTTGTAAAGAAAACTCACAAACTTTATTACGACACTTATAAAGTGTCAAACATTGGCATGAATTGTCGTAGCCGCAAGCAACACAACCTCCACAAGCAGAAGCGCGTTTGCGACTGGCGGAAAATGTAAACAATCTAGTAATCAAAGTGATAAAAACACAAATTTCGTATTTTTTAGTAGAAATTGCTACAAATTATTTCTGTAGCATATGTGTAAAATACAAAAACCTTAAAATAAAAAAAATATATAAAAACGGATGTTTTCAGTCATAATTTGTAATTTTTTTAAATAATCATTGAAGTCCCAGAACCTCTCTTTAGCAATACGCAGTCGCGACTGATTACATGGCAGCAAGTGATTTGATAGGAGGAGTTAAATGAAGCTTTTGTCTGAGCTTTTAAACATTTTTAAGAGCTTAGCTGGGGAACATGCGCGGAAAGTCACGACGTTTGAAAACAACTACATATACTCCCTTTGCAATGCCAATTCGTAGTAGACGGATCCTTTGATCGGTACATTGATAGAAAAATTGTCTTGATTCCAGCAATTCCATAGTCTTCGTTTCGTTGTCTTGAGTAGAAAAATTTTTCAGTCTTAACATGAGAATGCTGTCTCAGAGTAAGACACCAGAAATTCTTGAGGCAAGCAATTGTATTTCTTCGCTCAATACTAATAGGAGTAGGTGGACTGAAAAATATCGCTGGTAGGTTGTGACAGTTCCTTTCTTCCCCGACTAGAGCTGCTGTTCGACATTGCACTCTATATGAAGAAAATAGATTGTCGACACAGTATAAATAGGCCAGTCATTAGAGCGAAAAAAACGGCCGATTTTGTTATAAAATTGTACAGCAAACTGCTTGCACTACTACTTCAGGGGTATCTCATAGATTACTAACACCAAAAAACCAGCCAAAATTTACTCATGTGGAATTGTTTAAACAATAATTAGCAACAAAAATGGGTACTTTTTCCGTTTTTGGCGTATACAATAAAAAGTACTGGATGAATCACGTTACTCCTAACAGGATATTTGTAGAGAATTGAAAACCCTACAAAATGGGGTTTTCTAGACCTCGATCGGATAATTTTTCGCCGAGAAAAGCTAGAAAACCCCTTAAAAAGGCCACTTTTTTCAAAAACTCATACCTCTGTTACTTTGCAATATTAGGGTATGATTTTTTGGGACATAATACCCTGGTACATATACTTTAAACTGCCAAAAGATGAAATTTGTCGCATGTATAGTTTCTGCATAATTGCAGTATAAACAAAATAGACCCTAATCTTGCACATTGCGCCAATATTAGCAGAGTGGCCCGATTGAAATTTTCAAAACGGTTTCTGAAAGTATAGGCTAAGGGCTACAATTTGTCTATCTCACATTTTAATATAAGTTTGGAGAACAATGCTAAAAATGCTTTTGAAAATGGTACATAGGGCGAACATTCTAATTCGAAACGTATCGGGCCTATATATGTATGTTGTGGGTGTAAGTATACTTTTTGTACGTGCAGGAAGCATGGGTCACAATGCTCAAATTTGTGCGCAAACTGTACCGAAATAGTGTGCTCTAACATATCTATAGAAGATATTTGCATAGAAGAAGATGAAAATCAATTATAAAATAATTTATACGACTTAAGCTACAAATAGAATGATGATCGCGAGAATGAAAACAAAAGTATAGATGTAAGGTAGTTAAGCGAAGAAGAGACTGTTGCACAAAAAAGCATGATGCTTAAGCTGGTTATTTTATTGCATATTTCTTAGTTGATGCCTTTTATTTTTTTCCATTGAATAAACTGTAAAATGTTCATAATATTATTAATAATTATTTATTTTCAATCAAATTAAGCACTGATTCCAAATAACATATGTTCGCAATATATAATAAAAAATGTAATGTACCTGATACCATTATAAAAAAATACGATAGTCTATTTTGTTAAATAACACTTTCCCTTAATAAGTATCTGTTCAATTAAATATATGTATGTAGATTCCGACTGCATATATTTATTACTTTAAGGAAAGAAGGTTTACTCCAATAAGACTTAGATAGAGTATTTTCCATTTAATTTATAAAAAAAATTAAATTATTCTTCATGTACTTAGCTTTCATGAAGTTCATTTACCATGAAGTTGTCAGTAGGTACTAGTACTGAGCTCCATGCTGAAAGGCAACTCAAATATTCAATTCACTTGCAAAAATTCACGAAGCTTCACATGCTTATTAGCTACATATTACACTTTTTTTTTATATGGAACAAATCGTCACATGCTGCTTTGCTACATTTATCTTCATGCAATAGTAACGAAAAGCTGCATATGAAGCTTTGGTATGCGGCCGGCCCACCGCTACCTCGAAACTTCTCGAATTAGAATGTTCGCCCTATGTACCATTTTCAAAAGCATTTTTAGCATTGTTCTCCAAACTTATATTAAAATGTGAGATAGACAAATTGTAGCCCCTAGCCTATACTTTCAGAAACCGTTTTGGAAATTTCAATCGGGCCACTCTGCTAATATTGGCGCAATGTGCAAGATTAGGGTCTATTTTGTTTATACTGCAATTATGCAGAAACTATACATGCGACAAATTTCATCTTTTGGCAGTTTAAAGTACATGTACCAGGGTATTATGTCCCAAAAAATCATACCCTAATATTGCAAAGTAACAGAGGTATGAGTTTTTGAAAAAAGTGGCCTTTTTAAGGGGTTTTCTAGCTTTTCTCGGCGAAAAATTATCCGATCGAGGTCTAGAAAACCCCATTTTGTAGGGTTTTCAATTCTCTACAAATATCCTGTTAGGAGTAACGTGATTCATTCAGTACTTTTTATTGTATACGCCAAAAACGGAAAAAGTACCCATTTTTGTTGCTAATTATTGTTTAAACAATTCCACATGAGTAAATTTTGGCTGGTTTTTTGGTTTTAGTAACCTATGAGATACCCCTGAAGTAGTAGTGCAAGCAGTTTGCTGTACAATTTTATAACACGAAAAAATCTCTAATGACTGGTCTAAAAGGGCATTTCCTGTGACTCTAGTCTTTCACATAAAAAAAAAAAATGTCTTTTTCGAAATAAGATTTTTTAATTTTTTACTCAAGAAACTAAATATTTTTTATTCAAAACAAATTTGTATTAAATAAAGACACGAAGAAGTTTTAATTCGAGAATATTTATTAAGGCAGCATTTCCCCTTGTTGGGTCAAAAAAAAATTCATTTTTTTTCGCTTAATCGTTAAATATAAGTCTTAAAAATATTGTACTAAAATTTTAGATCGATATCTTAAGTAGATCCAAATTTACACGCCATTAAAGAGGCGTACCTCCGGAGAGCAGGTTCAGGGCCTTCGTAGGCTCACATTAGAGTTTCTGTGCGTTTCATTCTTTGTTATAAATAACAACCTCGGGGCCTCAGTAGTCTAGGGGTAAGGCGCTTGACTGCTATCGCAGAGGTCCCGGGTTCGGATCCCGGCCAGCCCCATGGTCCTTCGCCTTTTTCACTTTCCCACCTATATAACTTTCCTTCTTTCTTCTTCCCTCTTTACATTCCTGATTCCTGATTCGCCTTCCTTAGCCCTTCCCCGCTCCACCAAGCGCATGCCATCGGTTGGTTGATGAGATTCAACTCGTTTCAGGAGGCATAACACTCCAGCGAGTTGTTCTCGATGACCCGATGTCACGAGTCGCGAAATGGTTGCGAGTAAGTGGAATAAAAATATATCGCGACTAGTTTATGACAGTTCCTTCCGCCTCTTCTCTCTCTGTCTTCCGGCTAGAGCTGCTGTTCGACAATGTATACTAAAAAATAGATTGTCGACAGTACAAAGGGCCTTTCCCTAAGCTTCTAGTCTGTCACAAAAAAAAACTAGTATTGACAAAACCAAAAATGTTAAATTTCTTGAGTGGAAATGACGGGCCTCGCCCGTCAAGATTTTCTGTACTAAATTCGAATTTGACGGGCGTCGCCCGGCCCGGAGTATATTTTAATGTTTAAAAACCGTTGGAATTTCTTCAAACTTGTAAAAATGAAAATATTATTATTGTTGCACATGGTCTTTTGTAAATTCTGGGGCCCGTTTTTGTAATACGCTTATTCGTAAACCTGAATTTCGTAAAACGAAAAATAAAATAACGATAATTTTTAATAGTGGTTCACATATTACGAACAAACCAAGCTCGTAAATTCAAAGGTGTTCGTAAGCATATTGAAGCGGCGGCTACTAGCTTATGGCTAATATTTATAGCACTTGGCGGCATAACAGCCGTGAATTGTCAATTTTGAAATTAGTGCAAGATTTTGGTAACTTATCAAGTTACTAAATATGTCTATTTGGCGTCATATTTTAGTCTATGAGGAAAATAAAGAAGGTGGAAGAACTCAGCAGCATAAATATATTTTCAAATGAAAATTAAGAAATCCTTTGGCTATGTCAAATAAGGAGTAAGGAATAATTCAATTTATTATGTAAAATCTTTAATAAATAAGTTTTTAGTTTTATTCAGCGTTTTTGATTATCGAAAGAGGCTTTTCTGTTCGTACTAGGAAAAATACATTTTTCTTCTGGTCAACGAATAACATACATCCCACCTGTACTAAGACTAGCTGTTACTTTAATTGTTCTATCTTCTGGTGGGTACCACAATACGGCGGGAAATGATTTTACTTGTCCAATATCAAAAAGTATAGTTTCAATTATATTACAAGAAATATTAATTAAAATTAAGAGCAAGTTATGTCCGCTTTTCATCACAACAAATGCAAATATGGAAGAAACTAAAGAGTGGTTTTATTCAAAAAAATTCTCTTAACACAATTTATTCCATGTTTCTAATATATTTTACGTGTAACTAGTCGTTTGGCAAGATACGAAGAACTTATAGGTGGCGTAAGGCACCGTTCGTTAATTTACGAAAATTCGTAAAGTTTTCGTATTACATGGACAACAAAATTGAAAAATGAAAATTAGGAAGTCTATTTTACCAAAAAGCGTATTATAAAAACGGGCCCCTGGCTAAATTGATGGTTTTAACAGTTTTTTTTTTAAATAAAACGTTAGTTGCTCTCATTGAAATATTCTAAGAGTTTATTCAGTTCTTTAGCTATAACGCAATTGTTCGGAGTTGAAAAGAAGTTTTAACATTATATTAAATCTAATTCGTATAAAATAATCCTAAAAATGCCTGAAACAATTAAAAGCTTATTATTATGAAAGTGATGATTCTAGCTATGAATTATATGAGGAAGGCACATTAGAACAATTGGAATGTGAAAGTGATAATTCATGTGAAAGTGAAAGTGATGAAAATAGCGAAGATAGTAGTGTTGTTCCCAGAACTAGAAAAGGTGCAAAACGCCTAAGTAGCTACTACAATGATGAAGTTGAAAATGATTCAAGCATTTTATCGGACGAATGGATCTGGGAAGATAAGAACAATATTCCCGAAATAAATGAAATTCCAGGTATAAATTCTTGCGTTTTGCGTAAACTAGGAAATAAACCTGGTGACCTATGTGTATTAGAAGAAGTTTTGAAAGATGATTTTTGGGAGATGTTAGTAAAAGAAACTAATTTGTATGCAGAACAAGTCAAAAGCGGTGAACTTCATAATAATAAAAAATTTATCAAAGAATGGTTTCCTGAAACTTCCGATGAAATGTGAGCGTTTTTTGCTCTTACTATCATTATGTCACAAGTAAAAAAAACCTTGATTGCAATGGAACTGGTCAAAAAGATCTATTATACACACTCCAATATTTTGCGAAACAATGCCTTTCAGAAGATATTTGTCTATTTCTCATTTTCTGCATTTCAGTAACAATAGAGAGGCAGGCGGTAATGACAGAATAAGGAAAGTACGGACGGTAGTAAGTTATTTGAATGATAGATTCCGACAACTTTATACACCAAAATGTGATCTAACTATTGATGAATCGCTTATGAAATACAAGGGACGTTTGAGTTTTATCCAGTTCAATCCATCTAAAAGAGCTCGATTTGGAGTAAAATTTTATAAAATATGCGAATCAGAATCAGGATACTGTTTAGGGTTCAAGATTTATGTTGGCCAGGATAAATGTAGTACCAGCAAAAAGTCTGCTTCTGAAAGTGTTGTAATGGAAATGATAGAGCCATTTTTGGGAAAAAGATTGGTATTCGTCTCCAAGTTTGTACTTGAACTTACAGAAAAGTGGAACAAACGTTGTGGGAACTGTTAGAAAATACAGAAAAAACATGCCAAAGGGGCTTGTTTCAATAAAACCATATACAAATAAAAGGAAAGATGTTCCATTTCATCAAGCTCCATTTCAAGCTTCCTTCATAACAAAAATGCCCCCGCTAATTCTTTGTTTTCTATGACACTGTCAAGAGCTTTGAGTAAGTTTTATCTGAAGAGAGCAAAAGTAAATGAAGGCAATTGATAGCGATGGATGGGAGCTTGGTCGAGTTATTTACGCTTGCGCTTTTTTTAAAGGTTTTGTTGTTTATGAAATATCGACGTACGTACATATGTACATACGAATGTATATATTTTTACTATGTAGGTAAATTTTCTTAAAGGCATAAAATTGTTGGTGGAAATCAATTGAAAAATGAAACAAGCTGTTTCATGTATTGTTTGAGATTTTGTTTAAATGACAAAAATCTTTAGACTTTTGGAGGAGGCTGCAATTTTGCTTTTTATGTCCAACTTTTCGAAAAGGACCCCGCACAAATTATATGGAAACGTGCTTTCGGTCAAATTGGCTGGAATTTTACTATGTTGTAGCTGACATCGTCCTGATCAAAAGTGTTCATGGGCACGAAACCCAAAAATTAGATCTTTTGGGTTTTTCAGGTACTTTTAGGATTTACCTCTCTTTTGCCTCCCACGGCCCAAAACAAGTCGTAGGAGGCTCCAAGACCCCTCAATATTTTCGTAACGGTACCTACTATTAGTAAAAAATACCATAAAAATCCCCCCTTGCCTCTAAGGGGGCCAGGGGGCGGTCCGTATGGCTGCAACAGGTAAAATGAACTTTATACTTTTACCTCCCACGGCCCCAAAAAAAATCGTAGGAAGCTCGGAGACCCCGGAAAATCTTCGTAATTAATCGTACAGTTACACAAAAATAATATAAAAATCCGCATTTCCCTCTAAGGGGGTCAAAAAGGGTCCTGAAAGTTTGCCCCCCTCCCATATGCACCTTATGCACGCCACCCATGTCTAAATTATAAAACTAGTTAATTACCTTGTAGTAATTCCTAATCAATCAAAAAAAAGTCATTGCACCTCACCTGGGGCTCTAATTACATCGATTTGTAGGTGCATCAAAAAATTCTCAATTCTAAGCTTTAGAAATTTACTGAATACATTTTGAGATCTTCCCAATTCAGCTGCAATTTGACATTGTTTAAATCCAGCTTTCTAGTACAGGAAAAATAGTAAAAATAGCGGAAATGATTGGGTACAGGCTGAAAATTGGCACGGAGCTTCCTTTTAGGGTTCTTAATAAGGGGTTATAAAGTCTACCGATTTTCTACCCCGGGAACCTTTCTTTTTAGGGGGTTTTAGGGTCAAAATATCTGTTTTTTGCAAATGCATCTGAAACCGTAAGTCCTATCATTAAAAAATGTTCCCAAAGTTTGTAGCTCATACGATTTTCTACAAAAAATGTTATTATACATTTTCCCGTACGTATTGCCATTCATGAGATATCACCGTTTTAAAGATTTAAAATATTCATATGAACTCATTCACGACTTGTATAGGTTTTCCGACGTTCAAGTTGGACTACTTTTCTAATTTTTTCAGGGGTCATTCCTGGATGTATTTGGAGGAAAAATGTGTTCTAGATAGGGGGCTAACCACTAAGATACAGGGTGTTCGCGAAAAAACAATGTCTTTTTTTGACATTTATTTAGAGTTGAATAACTCCTAGACCAATTATCGTAAACCAATATACTTAGACTCATCGTTTAGGTCAAAGTGTATTCTTTTATTTGATATGAAGATCAGGAACTTGAGTTGCTCCGTTTAGAAGATATGTAGGTTCAAAGCATGAGCGAAATGTTTAAAAGCCTAATGATATTTTTTATTCAATTTAAAGTATATTTTCTGTTTTTTTTACCAAATGGTCCAAATTGGAACAATAATACAAAATTACATCTAAATTATGTCAGATAGTAGACAAAACATGATCAACAAAAAACACAAGGTCGATTGTACTTTAAATTGAATAAAAAATATCATTAGGCTTTTAAACATTTCGCTCATGCTTTGAACCTACATATCTTCTAAACGGAGCAACTCAAGTTCCTGATCTTCATATCAAATAAAAGAATACACTTTGACCTAAACGATGAGTCTAAGTATATTGGTTTACGATAATTGGTCTAGGAGTTATTCAACTCTAAATAAATGTCAAAAAAAGACATTGTTTTTTCGCGAACACCCTGTATCTTAGTGGTTAGCCCCCTATCTAGAACACATTTTTCCTCCAAATACATCCAGGAATGACCCCTGAAAAAATTAGAAAAGTAGTCCAACTTGAACGTCGGAAAACCTATACAAGTCGTGAATGAGTTCATATGAATATTTTAAATCTTTAAAACGGTGATATCTCATGAATGGCAATACGTACGGGAAAATGTATAATAACATTTTTTGTAGAAAATCGTATGAGCTACAAACTTTGGGAACATTTTTTAATGATAGGACTTACGGTTTCAGATGCATTTGCAAAAAACAGATATTTTGACCCTAAAACCCCCTAAAAAGAAAGGTTCCCGGGGTAGAAAATCGGTAGACTTTATAACCCCTTATTAAGAACCCTAAAAGGAAGCTCTGTGCCAATTTTCAGCCTGTACCCGACCATTTCCGCTATTTCGCTTTTTTCGGCTTAATTTGACTGTACTATTCTGAAAATCTAAAATTCTCTGCTTCTCTACTTCACTTAAAACTTTCCCACGTGGCATTGTTTATTGATTTTAATCAATTAATAAAAATGAAATAAAACTACTGTTACAAATAATGCACAACTCATTTTTTGGGGCCGTGGGAGGTAAAAGTATAAAGTGCATAAGTGCATTTTACCTGTTGCAGCCATACGGACCGCCCCCTAGCCCCCTTAGAGGCAACGGGGGATTTTTATGGTATTTTTTACTAATAGTAGGTACCGTTACGAAAACATTGAGGGGTCTTGGAGCCTCCTACGACTTGTTTTGGGCCGTGGGAGGCAAAAGAGAGGTAAATCCTAAAAGTACCTGAAAAACCCAAAAGATCTAATTTTTGGGTTTCGTGCCCATGAACACTTTTGATCAGGACGATGTCAGCTACAACATAGTAAAATTCCAGCCAATTTGACCGAAAGCACGTTTCCATATAATTTGTGCGGGGTCCTTTGCAAAATTTAGTAAAACCGATGCTGCCTTCTATGGAATTTAATTGAACAGTAGGTCAATTGTTCTACGAATTTAAGGTTAATTCAAAAACTCATCACTGCAGAATTCACCTACAAATTTAAATTCTAAATCTGTAACTGAATTCTGCAGTAATGCGGCAATGATGAGTTTTTGAATTTACCATACTTTTATCTTTGTCATACCCACATGAAAAGAGAGCCACATAATCAGTTTTTCCAACCAGCGAGTTATTACTGCTCGGTGGTTTTACTAAAGCAGTTTTGTGTGTACAAGAGCTAAGAAATTGAGCTGAGGCAATTCCGCAATCAGCAATGTATTCTGATCGAAATCATTTATATGAGCGGAATCATATTAGATTGAATATGTATTAGATTGTCCAATACGATTCAATAGGGAGTAAGATTTGTATACAAAAATATATGAAACCTTCGTTCATACGTATATGAATTAATGTTTTAATGTATTCAATTTGATGCCGTTCATAAATTGATTTCTATCATATTTTTATAGGAATCAAATTTTGAGCGGAATTTGTGACATGAGCGGAAACTACATATTTTGCAACACTTTTGGGAGAACATTATTTTGTAGTAATAAAGGACAGAAAATTCAGTCTACATATGTGCGTCCTTTATTAATATAGAATAAAATAAATGGTTAAAAAAAATTTAAAAAAAATTCTTTTAATTAACTAAAAAATGTACTGAAAAGTAAAAAATAAAAAATATTTTAAAGAAAGCGTGAAATTTCAATTTTAATGAAAAAGTTAATTAAAAGAATGGCGCATTTTTCATCAAAAAATTTTGTTAGAATTTGAAATTAATAAAGCAAAAAATTGAGGTTTATTGTAAATCTCACGCGATTTACAGTTATATTTTCAATTTTTGATGAAAAATGCGCCATTCTTTTAATTAACTTTTTCATTTAAATTGAAATTTCACGCTTTCTTTAAAATATTTTTTATTTTTTACTTCTCAGTACATTTTTTAGTTAATTAAAAAATTTTTTTTAACCATTTATTTTATTTTCTACTTTTTAGTTTATTATATGTATTCCGCCATTTTATGATGGCAATTCTATTAGATTTAAAATTACGTCACACAGTTTACTGTATTCATTTGATACCCATGTCGTGGGCTCGGTGGAACATAATTGCAAAAACGGCCGCCATCTCGGAACCGTCTTCTTGATTTTTTTACAAAAAGGTCAGATTGCATTTAGTACTTATACATGATGAGTTGAACTCAAGTTGAACCCAAGTCTAACTACATGTAAACGGGAGTCGAGTTGGGTTAAGGTTGACTGAACTCGACTCAGCTCTGCTACCTGGGTTTAGTTGAAATTATGCATACGGACATGAGTTCAGTATTTGAGTAGTTGAATTTAGTTGACAGCAGCATCTCTGTTTGTTTGTGATTTTTTGTAACGTGTATTGCTTCTTTATTATCAACTCACCCTTAACTCAACTATTCATCTCATCATTCATACACATTAACCACCCGAACTACGAGTGTGTTCAAAATTGGAAGTTGATCGGTTATATTTTCTACTTTTTAGTCTATTATAAGCTTTCCGCAATTTAGTGTTGGCCGCCATTTTGAATTTGGAATGACGCCACATAGCTTATTGTGTTCTACCTGTCATATCCTTTCATTTGATACCCATGTCAGAGGGCCGCGGAGCACAATTTCAAAAATCGGGCGCCATTTTGGAACCGCCATCTTGATATTTTTACAAAATGGCCAGATTGCATTGTCATCCAAACTAAACGTGTATGCAAAATTTCAGCTCTATCCGAAACCGGGAAGTGGGTCAAATTTAACTTCCAAGATTTGACGACAAACAGTGTAAGTGTTGGCCGCCATTTTGAATTTGGAATGACGCCACATAGCTTATTGTGTTCTACCTGTCATATCCTTTCATTTGATACCCATGTCAGAGGGCCGCGGAGCACAATTTCAAAAATCGGGCGCCATTTTGGAACCGCCATCTTGATATTTTTACAAAATGGCCAGATTGCATTGTCATCCAAACTAAACGTGTATGCAAAATTTCAGCTCTATCCGAAACCGGGAAGTGGGTCAAATTTAACTTCCAAGATTTGACGACAAAGAGAGTAAGTTAAATAAAAGAATTTGAAAATGTTCCTTCTTGAATACGCCATTTTTGAGATGAGTCGATCTGACCGTTGCTTTGCAATTGTTTTTATAAGATTTACATTTAACCAAAATCAGGAAAATATAAAGTGATACATTTTAAAAACTTATTTGTTATGTTCAACAGTATCTTAAAAAGTTTAAGGTAAATAATTTTTAATATCTAGATTATCTTATTGTGTGTTGTCTAACTTTTTTAAGGCAGTTATATTATATATTATTTGTAAACATTTTTCATATTTCAACCTAATAATTTAATGGAATTAATTTCGTAACCTAAATTAATATATTTCAATATATTTATTTATCAAACATAATAATTATGTTACTGAATTAAACACGTAAAAATGACGACTTAAATATATGTACATTTAGAAAATTAAAATTTGAACATACTTATTAATTATTTGCAAAGTAAACATTTCTTGTATATTTTGTTAGTATGAACTTTATAAAGCAATACATTAGTAATTTCCTTTAATATATCAATTTATTATATCGGTAATAATTGCAAATCCATTATTGTTAAAATTATATACTAATTGATGAATGTTTTCTTTTTAATTAAATTGCACGTTAAGTGGTTTACGTCGTAGATGTCATAATTCGAAATCATGTCCATCAAACGCACCCTATTTGACCTACATTGGCTGAAGTGTGATGAATTTAAACCTTGGTTAAGTCAAGTCGAAAAAAAATGAAAAAAATGATGAAAAAAAAAATGATGAAGATGCGTAAAATGTTCAACAACATTCAGTCTAAGTAATATGGGTATTAAAGCTCTACGTAGTCACATGGCAGGTAAAAAACACAAACGAATTATGAACACGATTACAACTACGCCTGCTATTAATTTATTTGCACTTTCGAATACTTCAAGTTTACAAAATGTTGTTCCTGTTACTTCTTCATCGCAGACTACTTCAAAAATTCCATTGTCTGATGTAACATCTGTAATTACAACAGCTGTTTCGACATCAACATCTCAAGAAACTAAAACACGTGGAATTGATTCTTTTTTAATAAAAGATGCGGTCTCGAAAGCTGAAATCTTATGGACTATTCAAGCCGTGATGGGACACGCATCTTCACGCTTTGCAGGAGAAAGTACAAGCCTTGTCACTATGATGTTTCCAGATAGTAAAATAGCTTCTAAAATGAAACTACAGTGCGACAAACTTAACTACAACATTGTATATGGTCTAGCACCTTATTTTAAAAGATTACTAATTAAAGAAGTCTCAAATTGCGAGTTTTACACAATAGGTTTTGATGAGTCATTGAATCAAGTTATGCAGCGATAGCAAATGGATTTGAATATTCGTTACTGGTCCAATGAAGGAAATGAAGTGAAAACTCGTTATTTAACATCAATATTTTTGGTCGATCAAAAGCTTCGCATTTAATCGATGCTTTTTCGGAGGGTACTTCATCGTTGACTAAACAGAAAATCTTAGAAATATTTATGGACTAGTTTCTTAAAGAACTTAAAATTTGTTTGAAAGAAGTCGAAGAAGATCCAGATATTCTTCAAAGGGGTAGTTGCGGCCTTCATACAATGCACTGCGCATTTAAAAATGGAATAGGAAAGACAGACTGGAACATCATCGCATTCCTCAGAAGTCTCTACAACTTCTTTAAAAATGTACCGGCAAGGCGCCAAATTTATTTTGAATGTACTGGCTCGAATATTTTCCCTAAAAATTTCTGCTCCCTGCGTTGGCTTAACAATAGTGATGTCGCTAACCGTGCATTGAACCGTCGCTAGGTAAAGGTTACAAAATCTGTTAACTCTGCTTGTTGAAAAAAGAAGACTCAACAGTTCATGTGCTGATGCTGCGGCAAGAGAATTTAAACGTATATGTGCACTTTCTGGAGTTCAAGAATCATTTAAGAGTTTTTCAACGAAAGATCAACGAGTTGACCACTTTTGACATCAAATTTTTCAAGACTTACAGCCTTCTGATAATATTTTATCAGTATTGAAGATTGTTGCCACCCTTTCCCATGGAAATGCAAACGTAGAACGAGGCTTTTCTGTGAACAAGGAATGTATCGTGGAAAACATGAAAGAAGAAACCATAACTGCAAGGAGAACAATCTACGACGCTGTGACAATTCTTGGAGGTATGAAAAAATCAAAATATGTAAAGACATGATTCTTGCGATTCGAAATGCTCATGGGCATTACGTAGAGGCAATGGAGAAACGTCGGCAGGAACAGAAAAACGAAGAATCAGTATTGGCGAAGAAACGAAAAGCTGCACTGGAAATTAGAGAAATCGAAGTAATGAAGTAAAAAATGGCCAAGGATTTTCAAAATCAAATGGATCTCATGAACGAGAAACTCCAAGTTTTAAAAAACCAATAGATTCAATCTAATTCTAAACATTTTTTCATATTCCCTCTTAGGCCGGTATTCACAGTCGATTCTTAAGCATGGACTTAAGAATTTCTTAAATAAGTTCGCCTTATTTGAATTAGGCGTTCTTAAGAAATCATGTATTCACAGTCATTTCTTAAGGTGACGTTTATTAAGCAATTGCTTAAGCATTTCCCTTGTTATTTTCCAATAATGATTCTTGTGTTGGATTTCATCACGTACAGACGTGCAGAGCGCCTCAAGATAAAAAATTCGCCATTTTGATTATTTCAAGTGAATATTTGTTTTCTTTTATTTTATCGATTAATCGTGTTAAAATAATAGTTAAATATATATAAAAACGTTAAAATAATAATTTCCTGAAATAATAAAAAGGGAATTGTAGACCTGTATACTAATTAATTATTGTGCTATAATTTACATTACAAGGTGCAATTTTTTTTTGCCGGCGAAACGACGCCATCTTAGCTCCGGAATTTTCTAGAACTTTCTAAAAGTTCCATTACTTTTTAACTCCTAATTAGTGGAATAAACTGAATCGTTTCGTCATCATAAGTGCACTACTTAAATTCATTCTCACTTTTAAACGAGAATAACCCATTCCTGTGGATAAAATTAATATCCTTTGCGCGTAGTGTTTCACACATCGCACCAATATTGGAAAATTAAAAGCTGGGGTGGCTCCTCAGGAAGCCACCCTCCCAGGACTTTGCAATATGCAACCCATTCGAAAGATTAAAAACAACAAAAAAAAACCTATTAATAATTCAGAATCTGAGGAAGAACTACAATGTCCCCAGCCAACATCAGCAACTCCTAGGGAAGTTAACCTTATGGACACTCAAGATTCTGCCTTGTCCCAACTATTACCGGGCCAAACCAAGGCTTCTGTTAAACAAATATACTCAGGATCCTCTATGGATTTGAGTAATAACAACGAAAATGATTGGAGCTATGTCAAAGCATCCAAGAAGAGAAAAATCTCGTCATCTGAGGAAGACAACACTCGCTCTATCAGCAGCCCTTCCAGCCACAACAGATTCACACCGCTTGCAACTGATGAAGACACAAGCAGCAGTTCACCATTATTTTATACTAAAAAAGGTAAGAGCACCACAAACTCTAACTTTAACAATAACATTGATAATAATAAAAATTCAACTTCGAATAAAGTTAATAAATATTGCCCACCTATTATTATCCCCTCGGCACATGTCTCGAATCTTAACTCCTTGCTTTTTAAGACTTTTAAAGACAGTAATCACCGTATTCACCGAACCAGAAGCGGTGCGGTTAAGCTTTTCATAGAAAAACCTGAGCATCATAATATTATATTTGGAAAACTTAAATCAGCTCAAATTCCTTGTCATACTTACACGCCACCTAGCGAAAGATTTTCTTCTCTATTACTAAAAGGAGTCGACTCTACATTTTCACCTAGTGAAATACTCGAATTCCTGAAAATTAATCACCCGAACCTACCTGTTAAAAATATCAAACCCTTTGAAACGTCAACTTCTCGCAAAAACGAGTACGATCTAGACATGTTTATAGTTCAATTCCCTCCGGGAACGGACACCCGTGAAGCAGCAAAAATAAATGTTATTCTCTCCCAAAGAGTTCACTGGGAGAAATTCAAGAGGAAAAATATCTTACAGTGCAGAAACTGTCAGAGCTTTGGACATGCAGCGACAAACTGCAACTACGATTATCGTTGTGTGAGGTGCGACTCCTCCCATCCGCCAGGTTCTTGCCCCAGACCGAAAACTGAACCCGCATACTGCCTACATTGCAAAGCTTTTGGCCACCCAGCCAGCTTTTCCGGTTGCCCGGCCATTAAGAAAAGAACTCCTCAACCAAAACTTACTAAGCCTACACCTTCAAGGGGCTTCACATATGATTCGAATCTGTTTCCTGAGTCCATTAAAAATCCCACCTCAAAGTTCGTGCCAAACAATGGCCGTACTTATGCAGACTGCGTTAAAACACAACTCAACCCCAACAAAGGTTTTGACTATAGGAATAAGTTCCAAGAATTTCTTGATTTCTCAGAGGAGAACTTCGGAATGTCTTACTCAGAGCTATACAGAACAGTTGTTGAGGACTTTCTACCAAATTGGCTTAACGCTAATCCCAACCAAAAGAAAAGTATGTATTTGGCATTTACATTCAGTCTTGGTATGCATTCCTATGGCAAATAACGCCCTACAAATAGCTACAATTAATGTCGGTTCCCTAATAACATCAGCCCGTAAATTTTACTTAAAAAATATACTCTCTTCCTGCGCACTAGATTGCTTACTTGTTCAGGAGACGCACTTACACAACAAAGCTAAACTTAGCATTAACCAATATATCGTCTTCCGCAATGATCTTCAACAAGGTACTGCTTTAATTATTAAAAATTATTTATCTTCATTCCAAACTTATATTTCAATCAATGTCCCAAATACGGCAGTTGTTCTGAACGCCGGCATGGACGGCAGAATCGTCAAGTTACTTATCATTTCGCTATATGTTCCTTCCGATCTCCGGTCTAATGAGTTTTCACTTCTTCTTTCCTCTCTAGCAGCGTTGTGCGACAACAATGAGTACTTTGGTGTTGTCATTGGGGGTGACTTCAATGCTAAGCATCCATCCTGGCATAATTCTAGCACTAACCTCAACGGCAGAACACTTCGTAACTGGCTTGACAATAACCCGGATAGTCTCCACTTGTCCCACCCGGCCAGCCCAACATTTCCCAGAACTTCTAGCTGTATAGATTTCTTTCTATTATCTCATAATCTTTGTAACCCAATAGCTCCTACCTGTACAACTGACATATCCTTTTCAGATCATTATTTAGTTAAAATTAATATCAGCTTGGCGGAATATTCATTATTAAACACTCTTCCTCGTCAATTTCGTAGCTTCAAAGAAATGGACTGGAGTCTTTTCAGGGAATCGTTGGACAGAAGGCTCTCTCAATACAATCTTCCAATCGATAGGAATCTTTCGTGTTCTGAAATAGATTCACTAATTACTTTTTTTACGTCAACGCTTATTCAAATATTAGATCTACATGCTCCGTTACGTGCTCCTCTGGGCTTCATCGAAAAACTCCCTCCGGACATAAAAAAAACTTTTCCTTACACGCAAGAAGTGGAGGTATACTCTTAAGCGACTACTTTACAGAAATCTCTTCGTTCATAACGACCGTTCTAAACTGCTATCAAATCAAATCAACCTGCTCTCCAAAATCATAGATTATAGAATCAATAAATTCCTAAATGATTCTTTTCAAAAAAAACTCTCAGGCATAAAACCTGGACCCAACATGTTTGGCGAAATTAACCGAATAATTGGTTACCGCAAACACCGACCCTTTCGTTCTATCTACCATAACAATACTTTATATGAAACACCCGAACTTATTGCGGATGGTTTCGCTAAATATTACTCCACCATTTATGAGCTAAAGGAGCCAGGGTACAATAGACATAACAAGGAGACAGTCGCCAATGAATTTAACTCCATTTCCCAAATTATTAACTCACTCCCTTGTATATACACATTTTCCATCACTAGTACTTCTATTGACGACAAACTTCCACCGCCTTTTACCTCTCAAGCAAGGCTTGAAAATCTAATATCTACACTTAACAATAAAAAATCTTCCGGTATAGACGAAGTATCTAATTTCATCATCAAAAATCTCCCCTCTGGAGCCATTTCCTTTTTAACTTGTTTATTAAATAACTGTCTTAACATTGGCTACTTCCCTGACGACTGGAAGCTTGCCATACTTATCCCCATTCCAAAAAAAGATTCGCCTCTTAACTCCACGGACGGGTATAGACCTATTTCGTCACTTTCAAATTTAGGTAAACTGCTTGAGAGACTTATCTCCTCTGTAGTAGATGAACTTTGTTCCTCTAATAATCTCATTCCCAATGAGCAATTTGGGTTCAGGGCAGGCCATTCTACGGAGCACGCACTATTAGTTCTCCTGAATGATGTCACTATCGGACTAAGAAACAAGGACTCAACCGTTCTCTGTTCACTGGACATGAGAAAAGCCTTTGACTCGGTCTGGCACAAGGGACTAATTGTTAAACTCGGTAGAGCTAATTTTCCCCCATATATTTTAAAAATTTTACTCAGTTTCCTAAGTAATAGAACCCTTAAAGTTTCCATTGATGGAAAACTCTCAGGTCCGGTTCGAGTTAACTCTGGAGTTCCCCAAGGATCAATTTTGGGTCCTAAATTATTTAATCTATTTCTTTTCGACTTCCCTCATCATTCTAATAATTCAAATTCCATAGCTCTTCTCTATGCCGACGACACTGCCGTCTATGCCACTAATGCCGACCCCGTTTCGGCAACAATTTCGGTTATGAAGCACCTGGATGTTATTAATAAATATTATAGCACTTGGGGACTTTCTATTAACGAATCCAAGACAAAACTCATTGTCTTTCGCAATGCTAGTGGTAAGGGCAGAAATTTTACGGTAAGGAACTCTCGCAATATTAAAATTAGACTAAACAACGTCGAAATAAATACATCCTCAGACATTAAATATCTAGGTATAACATTTAATAACTTGCTTAAATTTAACCCCCACGTTAAACTAATTGCCGACAAAATGCGCAAAGTTATGGGATTTCTTTATCCCATAATGAAAAGGAGAAGTCAACTCAGCATTAACTCAAAACTTCTTATATATAAACAGATCATCAGACCTGCCATATCCTACGGGTTCCCTTGCTGGTACAGTATTTCTACGACATGGGCACAACACCTGGAATGCCTGGAAAGAAAAATACTTAGACATTGCTGCTCCATGCATTTCAAAGCTAAAAATAAAAGATTTTCCAATAAGGAACTGTACTCAAAAGCCTTAATAACCCCATTACTTAATTATCTCATGAGCCTCTGGAAGGACAGAGCCCCCAAGTTGCTGGATCACGTCAACCCATTGTTAAGGAAAGTCTTAACAGACGGAGAGTCCACATCACCGGGAACATCATACTATCTCCATCCTCTTGACCTCTTAAATGATAGTTTTAACCCACAACCAATTGAGTTTAGAATACCTTTCTTTTATAATGGACGAGACACTTGTCACCATAGGGGATAACAATGGGCCAATAACTTTGCTATTTAATCCGAATTTATACATATTCGCTTGGTGCTCTTACCCACATAATTTAGATTAAGCCTCACTATATTCCTTATGTTGCTTTTCATCACATTTCATATGTATATATATAAACTCATTGTAATTTTATTATTTATTCAATAGTCTTTCACAAACTAATTTTATGCTTTAACCAATTTACACTTGCTAATGCAAACGTTGGATTAACTAATTAATAATATTAATTCACTTTAACACTGCTGAATTCTCGCTTTAATTTTATGTTAATTTTGCAATCATTGTTAACCGTATTATATTTGAATCACACTCACTTAACTTTATATTGTAACCATATGACTTTCATTTAACATTAATGTATATATCCAAACACTGAAGTGTATATTATTTTATTTTATGTAATTTTCCAAATAAGTTATAATTTCTAGTAATCTTATATACATTCTGGATTATTTGTTTAATAATTTTTCAACCTAATTTTTTATTGCTTAACCTAGCATAGTTATCCTAAGTCACATTAATTAAACTGTTGCCTTAAATGTAGCTAATTGTGCAATCATTTGTTAACTATTCCTTTAATTGAAATAACAATGTAATGTGACGCTCATTCATTAGGTCCATTATTCTATAAGCTCGCATGTATCGCTATTTAACTTTACTAACGGTCTTAACTTAAATGATTGAGAATTAGATGAAATCTTTCTTATTTAGAATTACTGAATTATTATAGTTTTCTTTAGTTACACCTTAGTCTTCTTAATTTGTTGTTCAGTGGCGCCTCGAGCCACGTTGCCCCTCATTTCGCGGCCTGCAAGAGCCGTCGGAATGAGTTGACGTCGTTGCTCCTGGCTCCCCACTAACCTCCCATGGCTGTTTCGTGTTCGGTCGTGCCTTCCACCACAGATACTTTATTACAAAGGGATACTGTAGGACTTAATAGTCTATGTAATATACTTTTATAATTAGTTCATAAGCATTACTGTACAAAAATCGGAATTAAAATCTTTTGAACTGAACTTTTCCAATAATTCCACTATTTATGTCGTCTCCAAGGCAACTTAAGCAATTGCTTATACATATTTGATTTTTTAATTAAAGTGTGAAAAAATATATGCATTTAGCCCAGTCACTTTATACAAAAAAAAAGAGCAAACCTCTGAAATAATGCAACTGGAGATTTATCAGCGGCATTCTCTTTTATTTTGGGGACACAAATAATTTCCCAAAAGTCCATAAAGCCAGCTGACCGGTTACTCGAGTTATGGAGGGTCAAAGGTAACGAAAATCAATTTTTCTCAAATATCTCGTAAACTATCGGTTTTATGCAATTTTTGGGTAAGTAAAGATTGTTCGTGAGATGAATCTGCAAAAAAATGTTTTGGACGAAATTTACATAAAACCAATGGTTTTTGAGATATGGGGCTGGGAAAACTCGGGCGCTGCATTCTTTTCCGCACCACCTTTGAAGTATAATGCAAGCAGCGTTTTTACATGGTATCCCTAGTTCGTAGGTTATAAGATATGAAATATTTTTTTTTGATTATCTCTCTATTTCCTCTATCTCTACTTCTTTCATGCTGTCATCTTCATCAACACTCATCCCAGAGGAAAATAACGAAATGAGGTTGGCGTCATCATCGTCATGATTTTCGTGACCTTTGACCCTCCATAACTCGAGTAGCCGGTAGGCTGGCTTTATGGACTTTTGGCAAATTATTTGTGACCCTAAAATAAAGAGAATTCCGCTGATAAATCTCCAGTTGCATGAGGTTGCTCATAGGAAAATGTAGTAAACAGCAGAAATATGGGCATTAAAATAGCTTTCAAATCAGCCTTTGACCGAAACTCTTTCGTTTCATGTCCGCGGCATAGCGGGTCAAAAGTCAACCCCGAAGGTTACGACACTTCTCATCGAATAACTCGCTTCCAGACAGTTTCGCGTGTCGGATGAATTAGAATTTTATATAATGCTCGGAATTATCGACTCAACAAACTTGATTTTTTCATTGCCAGACCCGAACAATTTCCAAAAAAAAAAAAAAACTTCGTACATCGTAAAATTCAATCACATTTTACTAATTGCACTGGACTATATTGAAAAATCAAATATAAGCAATTGCTTAAGGCACGCTTGACGACTACTTGAAAAATAAATTCATTTTTAGGGCAAATAAGATAGTCTTAAGCATTTGCTTTATTATGTTCATGCTTGAGCATTTGCTTAAGGAAATGCTTAAGGAGCGACTGTGAATCGAAACGACATCTTAAGCAATTGCTTAAGCATGAACTTTGAATAAGCACTGACTAAGAATACCGGCCTTAGTTCACTAAAAGTTAACCAAAAGTGATATATTGTGAATATGTGTATATATTATAAATAAATATATCATAATTCTTCATTTTGCTATTCATTTGCATATTATGGTTTCAACTAACATAAAATAATCTTGAAAAATGAATGTTTATTTCTATTGATACCAAGAAATTATAATATACGTAAATCTAATTGAAGGGGCTAGTGTAAAAAGGGTTCAACTCGAAAAATTGGAATTTCGAGTAATTTAGCTTCAAAGATTTCGTCAGAGATGCATTTGGGCGTATTTGAGACGTTCTTATATTAAAACAACAAGAGTAAAGGACAGAGTATTCGGCGACGAATCCAATTTTGCCAAAAAAAAGTATAATCGCAAAAATTGTCAGTTGAACCCCAACTTTACACTAACCCCTTCAATTTAAATTTCAAAGAACGATATACAGTGACTCACAGTGAAAATGCCCCACCCTTTAAAAAATTATTTTTGGTCAAAATCTTCTAAGACATCAATTAAATAAAAATCCCAAAAAATATATTCTTAACAGTTTATTTAATTCTTGTTTCAACAAAAAAAGCAACATTCAATCCAATTAGTAAAACAACATTAAAATTAAGAGCTCAATCCAATAAATTTGCGTCCTACTATTAAGCACGGAGGTGGTCATGTGATGGTCTGGGGTTCTTGCTCAGCTGCTGGGGTGGGCAATTTACATTTCATCGAAGGGAATATGGACAAATATCAATATCTGAATATCTTAAAGAATAATTTAAAACAAAGTGCGGAAAAACTAGGCATTGGAGAAACATTTAATTTCTATCAAGACAACGAACCAAAGCGCACAGCTGGAATAGTGAGAGAATGGTTATTGCAACATTGCCCAAAAGTAATCAAAGCACCCCCCCAATCGCCAGATTTGAATGTGATAGAAAATTTGTGGCACCAATTGGAAATCGGAATTCGACAACATATCATTTCAAATAAAAATGAATTAAAAAGGGTCTTATTGGAGGAGTGGGAAAAAATTAGCCCTGATTACACCAAAAAACTTGTAGAATCAATTCCAACACGATTAAAATCAGTAATTAAACAAAAGGGATTTCCAACAAAATATTAGAATAGTTTTTACATGTATTTTTTTTAAAGTTTTATACCATAATCATAAATGGGCCATTTTCACTGTGAGGTTTGAATTGCCATATTTCAGTTAATTTCGAATGTTTATGTTGTTTAACTAATTGGATTGAGTGTTGCTTTTTTTGTTGAAACAAGAATTAAATAAACTGTAAAGAAAATATTTTTTGGGATTTTTATGTAATTGATGTCTTAGAAGATTTTTACCAAAAATAATATTTTAAAGGGTGGGCCATTTTCACTGTGAGTCACTGTAAATAACCATTATAAATTGTTCGAACATATGCATAAAATATTATAGAATTATGTTTTATCACAATTGTTTTGTTAGGTCAGGGAATTTTTTAGATAAGTCAGGGGATAGTCAGGGAATTTAAAACCATTAATGGAATCGCCACCCTGATTGTAATGAACATTGTGTAAGGCCCATGCCATATTATATTTATTATTTCTAAAAACAAAAGAATTATCATGGATAGTGACAGTGCTGACAGTGAAAACATTGATCTAAGTAAAAAACGAAAATGGGGTGTGGTGAACAAAGACAAATATAAAAGGAATATAATCAAGAAATCTCGTTTGTCTAGTTTGTCTTACACCAGCTACAATGGAAATGAAATTCAAGGAAAGGTTAGAGGGAAATAGTTTCGCGTGAGTTTTACTTAAGTATTATTGTTTCTATGAAAAAAGTTATATAAATAGGCCTAGATCTTAGTGTTAAGCCCATATGTTTTACTGCAATTAGGCGTAATACCATGGACTTGAAACTTATTTTTTCATTGCGTTGAATATTGTTTCCTAAAGGGGTTTCTTTACTTTAGGTGCAAAAAAGACTGTCTGCGTGTAATAGAGCAAGACGAACAGACCAAAATGGTTGAGGAATTTTACAGACATTTTCCTTCAAAGGCTAATGGCGTTAAAGCCCGTTGAGACATCGGCCATTGCCAAGTACACATCCTGAACGAGCCAAAGGTAAACGACATAAGATGGACGTACTTTGAGGGGGGGTCTCGAGAAAAATTACAAAAGCGCACGAGGTCTAGTTTTTAGCCATTTTCGCGCACGTATTTTATGGATGACCCCTATGACAAGAACGGGGGAAAAAGGTGTAATAAAGACGGCAGTGTAGAGCATGTTGTAAAACCAGAGGGTGTCATCGAATATAATAAGGGAATGGGCGGCCTGGATAAACAGGACCAGCTGTGAGCATGTTTTCCTATTACACGAAAGTTCATGAAAGGATACAAAAAAATCTTTTTCTATAGGATAAGGAGGTAAGACGGGGTAGCGGGTAAGACGGGGTACCCAGCAAAATTCACAGTTCAAATTGACCAATCACGCTCGTTCATTCATCTTTCGTTGCGCTGCCAGATACTTGACAATCGCCCGCTAGTTAGTAGTTCACAAGGGCGCAGTATCGAAACAAATTTTAAATAAAATAAATGGTTAAAAAAATTTTTTAAAAAAAATTCTTTTAATTAACTACAAAATGTACTGAAAAGTAAAAAATAAAAAATATTTTAAAGAAAGCGTGAAATTTCAATTTTAATGAAAAAGTTAATTAAAGAATGGCGCATTTTTCATCAAAAAATTTTGTTATCTCACGCGATTTACAGTTATATTTTCAATTTTTGATGAAAAATGCGCCATTCTTTTAATTAACTTTTTCATTAAAATTGAAATTTCACGCTTTCTTTAAAATATTTTTTATTTTTTACTTTTCAGTACATTTTTTAGTTAATTAAAAGAATTTTTTTTAAAAAATTTTTTTAACCATTTATTTTATTTTCTACTTTTTAGTTTATTATATGTATTCCGCCATTTTATGATGGCAATTCTATTAGATTTAAAATTACGTCACACAGTTTACTGTATTCATTTGATACCCATGTCGTGGGCTCGGTGGAACATAATTGCAAAAACGGCCGCCATCTCGGAACCGTCTTCTTGATTTTTTTACAAAATGGTCAGATTGCATTTAGTACTTATACATGATGAGTTGAACTCAAGTTGAACCCAAGTCTAACTACATGTAAACGGGAGTCGAGTTGGGTTAAGGTTGACTGAACTCGACTCAGCTCTGCTACCTGGGTTTAGTTGAAATTATGCATACGGACATGAGTTCAGTATTTGAGTAGTTGAATTTAGTTGACAGCAGCATCTCTGTGTTTGTTTGTGATTTTTTGTAACGTGTATTGCTTTTTTATTATCAACTCACCCTTAACTCAACTATTCATCTCATCATTCATACACATTAACCACCCGAACTACGAGTGTGTGCAAAATTGGAAGTTGATCGGTTATATTTTCTACTTTTTAGTCTATTATAAACTTTCCGCAATTTAGTGTTGGCCGCCATTTTGAATTTGGAATGACGCCACATAGCTTATTGTGTTCTACCTGTCATATCCTTTCATTTGATACTCATGTCAGAGGGCCGCGGAGCACAATTTCAAAAATCGGGCGCCATTTTGGAACCGCCATCTTGATATTTTTACAAAATGGCCAGATTGCATTGTCATCCAAACTAAACGTGTATGCAAAATTTCAGCTCTATCCGAAACCGGGAAGTGGGTCAAATTTAACTTCCAAGATTTGACGACAAACAGTGTAAGTGTTGGCCGCCATTTTGAATTTGGAATGACGCCACATAGCTTATTGTGTTCTACCTGTCATATCCTTTCATTTGATACCCATGTCAGAGGGCCGCGGAGCACAATTTCAAAAATCGGGCGCCATTTTGGAACCGCCATCTTGATATTTTAACAAAATGGCCAGATTGCATTGTCATCCAAACTAAACGTGTATGCAAAATTTCAGCTCTATCCGAAACCGGGAAATGGGTCAAATTTAACTTCCAAGATTTGACGACAAACAGTGTAAGTTAAATAAAAGAATTTAAAAAGTGTTTTACTGCAAATTGCTTATAATATTTTCTTCAGGTTTGACACGTGACTGTGGTTTGTTAAATAACGTTAGCTGGTGAGGTGTTGATGTGATTGACGCTTAAACTCACCTATAAAAAGGAAGGCATTGCGTTTCCTTAACATTGTTGGCTGTTTTTTTTTTGTTTTTTGTTTATAAAATAGCTCTGCGGGCAAGACGGGGTAACGGGGTACCCCATCTTACCCGCAATGAGAATAATTTTGTACTTGTTTGTTTTCCGTAAAAATGAGTTTGTTTTTTGTGAGGTTATTATATTTTGTCGGTTTAGAATTGTTCGTGACTACAAACGCACGACTGACAGAGGGTCGTGGTACGAAGAATCCATGCGGGAAGCAGTTCAAGCGGTTTTGGATGAAAAAAGGGGTTATTATAAAGCAGCTAAACAATTTGATGTGCCACAGACGACATTAGAGATAAAAGTTAAGGCTGCTCGTCCAGTATTGAACGAAACATCTGATGAAAACGTACCCATACCAATAAAGTACCGTTGGGTCCTATGCTGCCTGTTTTTTCTGGGTCTGAAGAAAGTGAACTTTGTTTCTATTTATTAAAAATGGAAGAAAGGTTATATGGACTTACGGTTAAAGATCTAAAGGCATTAGTATACCAGTTAGCAATTAAAAATAATAAGCTTAATCCATTAAACGCTGAGAAAAAAGAAGCTGGTAGAGAGTGGATAAATGGCTTCCTAAAACGACACCCAGAGCTTTCAATTAGAAAGCCTGAAAATACTTCTGCTGCCAGAGCATCTGGTTTTAGCAAAGTTGCAGTCGAAAAATTTTTTAATTTCCCATGCCACCCATGTCTGCGAGCTCTGCCAGCTCAAATAATCATCTTCCTCTGTGATCATTCTCATCACCCCATCGTACATCAGGGGGGTATCCCATCTTACCAGCACCATGGGGCAAGACGAGGCAAAACACCTTTTTTTTATTTTATTCTCTTAAATGTGTTACCAAAAGTTCCTAATGACACCAAATATTAGAATAATAATAATTATTTGTTAATTAAAATATAAATATGATTGTGTCACTATGTAACTTTTTATATTATTGACCTTTAAAGCTTAAGTAACCCGTCTTACCTCCTTCTCCCCTGATTGATATTGCACTTTATAATGCTCGTGTCTTGCATTCCAAAATTCACGGCAGAAAGCAATGGTTTAGGAGTTTTCGCCTTGATATTGCAGAGCAATTATTATCCAAAGTAATATTACCAAATTACAACACACGAGGACAGCCTGCCCAAGGTGATACACCTTGATTACAGGTTAGGAATTTTCGATCATTTTCCAGAACGCGTTCCTACAAGTAATAACAAACAAAATCCTTCAAAAAAGTGTCATGTTTGCGCCACCAAACACAAAAAGCGAAGTAAAACCACTTGGCAATGTAAACGATTTAAAGTGGCTTTACATTTACCAGATTGCTTCGAAAAGTATCACACACTTCAGGATTACAGTTAATTTCTATAAAAAAGAAGCAATATTTTATTATTATATTAATGAATTTAAATATTTTGTTAAGTTTTTTCTGTGTTTTTCTATTATATCAACAAATTTGTTTGTTTCATCTTAATTTCATTGTTACTTAAAGTTTTTATTTTTCAATTTTTATTAAATATTATCATTACTTTATGAACATGTTGTATTACCAATGAAATAGTTTTTACTTTTATATAAATATATTAAACAAAAACAAAAATATTTAAGTTTTATTTTATGATAATTCCTCGCATAGAATTGCGCTAAATTTAATTGTCTGCGCGCGTATTATTCTTTAGATTTAATCGTAAGGCAAGGGGTTAAAGAAAGAAAAAGTAAACCAGGATCTAATTCGCGACCGGGACACCGAAATAAAAAAAGAAAATTCTATGTTGCAAGTGAACTTGACACATCCCAGCGGGAAAAGTGTAAAGGCCTTCCTCAATAAGCTTTTAGGAAGGAGTTCGTATTCGTAGTTCCTAAAAAGTACAATGGAAGGGTCAAACATGGATAAGTATGGTTTTTGGGTTTTAATAAATTTTCACACTAAGGCCAGTCGCGCACGAGCGATATTTTTATCATGAAATTAAAAATTGCACGTTTTAAAATTTCCCGATAATAATTGTATTCGCGCACGGGCGATGAAAAATCGCCAATATGTGCAGCATTTGTGAAGATGAATTTATATGAAATGGTTTGCGTTGCTGCTCTAATTTTAAGAAAACGAAGGAAAACCCGCCAAAGATTGTGGGTGCATCCATATGTTAATGAACGGCTTTTAAATAATACATTTTGTAAAAAGTTTACTCTCTTAAGAAATTCCCCTCGAAAGTTTTTTAATTACTTTAGAATGAGTTATGTTAGTTTTCATAGACTATTGGTTTTGGTAGGAGATCGAATTAAACATCAAAATACTTCAATGCGTAATGCGGTGTCACCAGAGGAAAGATTGGCTGTAACACTAAGGTAAGAATTAAATTAACAGCTATAAGTGGAATAATTTTATTTTATGCATTCATTTTTTTTAAACATAAGTATGTTCACTTTAATTCAATGTAAGAAGTGAAGATTAATCGGAGGTGTCATCATCCCATGATGCTAATGTTGCTGATGGAGCCTGTGGTGACATAATATTTTGTGTGTCGATATATTCTATATTAAAATTGTCAACAGAATTAGTTAAATTAGTATGAGAGGTTGAAGCAGCATGAGTAATTGGAGTGGCCCGTTGATTTTCCATGATAATTGTATTCTTCGCATTATCCTTATCATTTCTGAACGAGCAACAAATTTTTGTTCATCCGAAAATTTGCGAAAAGCTGGAAGCAATGATAGCAGAAAATATTTATCCTCATCAATTTCCTCCTCTTCGCGTTTCTTTTCTCGCAGTAAATTCAATAAAGACTCCTCATAAGAAGATACAGATGGCTTTTTACGAGGTGTTACTTTGCTCGAAGAAACACTTGGCGTTGAAGAAACTAGTGGTTTTACAATTGGCTCCGCCGTTTCACCTGAATCACTATCGTGCTCTGATTCTCTTTGTAAAGAGAGATTACTTGATGTTTCTCTTCCTTCAATAGAATCACGGAGGAAAAGAAGTTGATTGAAATAAATAAGTATATTTCCGTTTCTTTGAAGCACCACAATCTGACCGAGCAGATTTTTGTAGATTGTACTCCCTTCTAAAGGTTGTTCTTATATCTATGCATAGCTTAATATAAAACTATAATTTTTTTTAGATATTTGGGGTCAGGAAACAGTTTCATGTCTTTACATTATGAGTTTCATCTGGGGCACACAACGATACGAGAAATTGTTCAACATACATTTCAACAAATTTGGGATTGCTTATCACCCATCTATATGCCTCCACTGGATCGTGATGCTTGGCTTGAAAAAGCCAAAGAATTTTATGAGCAAACACAGTTTCCAAATTGTATCGGAGCCATAGACGGCAAACATATCAGAATACGAAAACCTGATTTTACTGGATCTGAATTTTTCAATTACAAGAATTATTTTTCAACTGTGTTACTTGCCGTGGCAGATTCTAACTACAATTTTATTTCAATTGAAGTGGGATCTTATGGTGCTTCAAGCGATTCTAATATATTTAAGCAGTCGGCTTTTGGGAAACTACTCGAACAAGGGAAATTAAACATACCGGAACCAAGACTTCTTCCAAATGATCATACTGGAATACCAACAAACTATGTACTTGTTGGAGATAAAGCTTTCGCGTGTTCAAAGCATATAATGCGACCTTATCCTAACAAAAAATTAACTGTTCCACAACGTGTTTTCAACTACAGGTTGTCTCGAGCCCGTAGGATGGTGGAATGCACTTTTGGGATATTTACAAATAAATGGAGAATATTTCACAGAGCAATTGACACAAAACTTGAGTTTTCTGATACTATTGTAAAATCATGTAGCATTCTTCATAATTATGTCCGACAACACGATGGAGTTCGTTTCAAAGATACTCTATATGAGCACGATAACGAGGTTTTTACAAATATTACGGATGTTGGAACAAGAGGTAACAATGATGGCGTCACACAGTGGGGCCGAATGGCCAAAAAGCGGAAAAAATTTAATATCTCGAGAACGGATTAACATAGAAACCTGGGGCCGGTCTCATTCGACTCAGCACAAAAAAGTACATCAAGTTCAACATTTTGAAGAAAATTAAAGAACTAATGGGGAAATGAAAGCCTATTGGCGAGATAAAAATTTCTGAAATTTTCGGAGTAGGTTATACTCATCAAAGCAAATTGCAACAAGTATTTTGATATTTGTATATTTAAATTAAATAATGCTTACAATTAAAAATTCAAGAAAGCTTAAAAGACTGGAGAATTTAGTAAATAATAAAACTAGGGATTCAAAGTCAAAGGTTGTTCAAATTGAAAAGATACTTAAGATTTCACATTCAAGGAAATTAGATTAACAGTTCCTTAGCTGAATCACTGATTTCCAGGTGCTTTTTTTTTGGTTCGGGTCTCATTTTCGTGATAAAAGGATCCGAAGTCTCCAGTAGCTTGTGGAACACGTCTTCGTTGGTAGATAAACGGGACATTTTCCGCGAGTTTCTGACCCTGAAAGTCTTGTAGTCTTTATTTCTACTTTCTTGTGCTTCTTCCGACAACATTCCGACTGGGAGAATCGACTTCTGCACTATTTCAGCACCATGCAACAAAATCTTATGTACCGTGGATGGCATGTAGTACCATGGATATTTCTTAATGGCAATCTCTGGTGTTTCTTTTGAGAAGAGCCCGAATTTTTCTGAGTCGATCATTGCATTGCTATTTATGACTTCCAGTATGGTAGCGAGCCGGTGGATTAGAGTTTCGTCGACTTCCGTTATTGCACTTGTGACCTTGCAATCATTGAAAAAACGTCTGGCAGTGTTGCCATTATTAGAAGATCCGTAACCCTGCTTAACGAAGTCTACTTTGATGCCGACTTTCTCAAGAAACTCTTGTTGAATACGTTTCTTTTCGTTTTCGTGCATGACTCGCGTGTCTTTTGTAGTCCTCCATTTTTCAAAATTTTTGTTGTAGGCAATGTGAAGAATGTATTCCATACACTTGATTCTGGCATGTAATGGAGAGATACCAAATTCGAGAGCATTTACATTAAGAGGTTTTTGTTGGATTTTTGCCAAGTCGTTCATTTCGGATGGTAGAGCACCGCATATGTAGCAGGCACTTGCAGACTTCGTATTTGTGATGGCTTGTGCTACCTTGCCGTCCAACATTGTCATCACCAGAATATGTCGAATACGGATGACATTAATGCCGATAACCACTTCGGTAGCTTCCAACTTCTCTATTTCTTCTTCAACACGTTTTTTTTTTCAGCTCGCGCTAAATCAAGTGTCTCTTTCTGGAAACTATATCTTAAGGGCCTGCAATGTCTTGTTGAGGAAGGTCGGTTATTTTCCCAAATCACATTTTGATCAACATCAATTGGGATTGTGAGCTTCAGAGGAACTATTGACGTCATGAATAAATTCGAGTCACTTATTTCGTTATTGTCTATCGAATATTTTTGGGCAAATTCACTTTGGCCTGAGGCACCGTCGAAATCCCATTTCGTCGTCAATATTAATTCATGATTATTTATTTTTTCTAGTTCTTCTGGAGGTTTTGTTTCCAGAATTCGTTTGGCAGTATGGTCAAGCATATTCTGCAAAGGGACCATTGCGGATGTTTCATTAATTGACACATTTTCAGGGTAGCACTGCTTCTTTGCGAGGATTGTTTTTTTATAACTTGGAAGTACATGGCTCCCCAGGTCCTTTAGCGCTTGTCGAATCACCTCGTACTGATATTTTGTAAGGTTGGCCTGGAGAAATATAGCTAATGCCTGATCGGCTGACAGAGCTTCTGGTTTATCGTGGTCTTCATGTGTCACAGCTGCGTTAATCAAGCTTTGTGGGTACGATGCTTGAAGGCTGCGTATTTTATTCCTCTTGCTTCTTTCACCACAAGCATCAAAGTCTTTACTTGGTCTCCCAACACATCCTATGGATTTCTGGTCTCGTATGTTAAAAACATATTCATTTTCCATCCAGTCGCTGAATTTTTTTTTGAACCTCGCCCGGTCCCGATTTACCACGTCTTTTTTTTATTAAAATGAGGCAAAAAACTTTTTGTTAGAGTTGTCAGTATTGAAGAAATGGTTTCCTCGTCAAGTTCAGGGTGACTTTCTCGAAGGAATACGTTGAAGTTTGTACCACCCCACAAGCACTCACACAAATCGCGGTATTTAATTTTGATAGAACTCATGACTAAACAACGTTCGCAACTACACTGAACTCGAATTAAAAGTGTTTTGAAGTGGGGACATGCAATATTTGAGCCAATTGGGTAAACAAGAAAGTGCAACAAACAAAAGCGCACTCTAATCCTTTCTTTCTTTGCGGTGTTATGACCGGATAGGCAGATAAAGGCAGATGATTTCCTTTCTAATCTTTACTTTAACACGTCTGTTTTGAAAAGTGACCTTCCACATATCGGAGGAAGCCGGAGCTTTTTTGTAATCACAGCGATTCTCAATCCTCATTTCAAATTCGTAACTTATAACGTTGTAAAGCACTCTAATTTTTTTTTTGCCCAGTTTGACTGATGTGTGGCTTAGTTGGCCATCGTAGAGCAGGGAAAAAAATTCAATAATTCAAGTCAATAATTTTTTTCTCCCTCCTTTACAATTATATATCACTCATTTAGAGTAGTATGTACTTTGGTCAAATTTCCATTATTCTGAAAGTGCGCCTAGATAAATGGGAATACCCTTTGCATCAGCAAAAAAATAATGCTGTTCCTAGATCCTGTAGCTTATATAGTGTGAGAATCACTAACTAGATAATCGAAATCAGCTCTCTCGAAAATCGAATTTTTTCCGCTCTGGCCCCACTGTACGTCACATGCAGAAAATATTTGACAAACTATTTCACATCTCCTCAAGGATCAGTTCCATGGCAATATGACAAAATTTAATATTTGGGACATCAAAGTATTGAATAACTGTTTTTTTAAATAAAATTTCTCTTACCTCTTATGTCTTTTTCTTTTTCTTGTAAGTCATGCCAATCTTTTATAAAATTTTCACATACTTCTGCCCATAACTCTCTCTTAGCAATTTTGTTTGCATATTCCGGTATTTTAACATTGTACAACCCCGGCCGTTTTTCTATCTCCGAAATAAATAATTCCGTATTAAATGTCATTATTATTGCCGTACACAACTCAACCGAAACGCTGACAGGCGACTACTAATCGTGTGTGCGCGCAGTTTCCTTTAAACACGTATATTCCATTTTCCAAGGCGATAATTGCATCGCCTGCAAAATAGGTCTGGGCGTAATTTTTTAATCGTCGCAAATTTATAATCGGTCGTGCGCTCACACTGATTTACTTAAGTGCGATTCATTTTGGGCGATTAAAAATTGCGTGAAAAAAATCGCCCGTGCGCGACTGGCCTAAAAGGCACAGTATTTCTTCCGTATGGTGTTCCGCGGAAGTATTTTAGAAGGAAAAATTTCTCTTTTTAACTGTTTTGCGAAGCATTTGTTCTTTTTGAGCTCTTTTCAGTTTCTTTCAACTTTTCAGTTTGATGAAAAGTATCGAAGTGAAGGGTTACGTTTGTGAAGTGAATATTTTAAATCAATAAAAATATAAATATACATATTTCACTTTTTTTTACATAAATAAAACAAAATAATAATAAATAAAATAAGTAAATGCACTAGTTTAAAATTGAAATTGTTTGCTTTACTGTTATTACATTTATAGAAATGTTTTAATTTTTTATTATTGAGACTGTTTTTTAAGGGTTTTTGCTTAGATGGAAATTTTATAAGTGTGTTTTGTTCAATAAATTTTTACTTTAATATTAATAAAACCTTTTATTCTGTATGCGAATGAAAGAATAATTTCTGTACAGGTTATATTTAGTTAATACAATTTAAAATTAAATTGTGTAAAAAATAGGTTTCTAAAAGATTAGAATAAAAAGATTAAAGCAATATCTTCCTCTTCCAAGGATCTCGCGGGAAATATGTTTAGAAGCTGTAAGAAATTGTACTTCCTTGGAAGCAACAAAAAAGACATATCACAAACGCCTTACCGGCAGCGAGCAATAATAACAAGAGTGATTAGGTGGAGCTCAAGGACAAGTAAAAGAGTTGAACATATTAAAGAAGAGATTAGAACTACCATTATTCAGAAAGTCCAAAAAAATATTAACAAATGCGCGAAAGATATACATTTTATACAAAAAACACAAGAGTATGAATGAAACAGAACATGTTGCTTGCTTCCGCTATTGGAATGTTTACATTCAAATGGAAGTCGAATTGGAACAGAGCACATGTAGCCGACCCCAGTAGGAAAAAGTACAAGTGCTTTGCTGCGAAGCAAATATAAAGCAGTAAGAGCAGTTCCTTCTGCTTCCTACAACAACGGTATTAAACCACAATCTCAGCAGATAGATGTAAATCTATACGATTGCATCTTGAGTAACGAAGCTTATCTCCAACACGCCAAGTACTGTACGTTTTTTTGGGAGCAGGTAATAAGCATCAGCCAATAGGAACACTCTTTCTCTTTAATTATTCTGCTGCTTCGCTTCTAAAAGGGACTGAAAGTTCTGGTAAACGCGTGCTCAGTCTTGTCTTTGTTGTCGATATTAACGGAGCATAAAGGCGCGTTTCCAATACAGCGTGGAGCTTCACGTTATTTGGTATCTCTACGTTTCACATGACAGCATCGTATTTTTTTTCTCTTTCAAAATTTCACATTGCCGCTGGACGCTAGCGAAAAAGTTGGTTCTAGTTCTACTTTCACGTTAGCAACTGCGAAAGCTTTCGAAATTTTAGCTGAACCTATTTGACACAAGATGGTGCAAAGGCGCAATGTTCTTGTTGAATGAAGAAATTGGCAAAAAAACTAATTAAACGGATTTTATTCAATTCTGTATTACATAATTTGGTAAAAGAAAATTTAATATTGGAAAAGTTATTATTATTTCAGCTATTATTTATTACTGAAACTTGTATTTTCGAAAAAGCTGTATTGTGCATTTTCGAATTGTTGTTAAACTGTCAAACTGCTTATTGGAAAATATCACAAAAATAAATCATGGCTTGTTTAAGTAGTGAACAATATTTTTAATTTTATTGAGCGCGTGCACGGTGAAGAGCTCTTGTGGAATGTTACATCCATGGACTTCCGAAACACCGAAAAGAAAAACAAAGTTTGGGAATATGTCGAAAAAGCTGACTTGCTCCGACCAACTTGAAGCTGCTATTTGAAACAGGGCTACGCTGACGTTGCGCTGAAAGCTGTATTGGAAACGCGCCTTTATAGTGAAAAGTGAAAAAGTGCCTTGACTTATTTTTAAAAATTTGGGTGTTCAGTGCAAGGTGAGTTTCCATTTTTATAACAAATTCGTATTTCTTCCTGTTTACATTGACGCAAAAAATATAATAATAGGTGTTAGTTCAGAATGAGTAAAAAAATTTGTGGCGTAAGCAAGAGGCACATAAGACGCCTAGGGGCAAGAGAAATTAATGCGGCAGAAAGTGCCAGTGAACATGAAACTGTTTCGGAAGAAATTCTTCGAGAAACTTCCAGTGACGCAAATGATGCTCAATATAACGATGTGCGCAGTTTTGAGTCAGAAACTCCAAACGTTCAAGAAAATCACACCCTTTCCGAAGAAGTGCGAAATTGGAGTATACGGCATAGAATAACTAGAGCGGCCTGTGATGATATTTTGCAAATTTTAAGAAATCGCGGATTAGATCTTCCAGCTTCATCAAAAACTTTATTGGAAATAAAACCAAATCCAATTACAATATTACCCGTGAATCCTGGAAGATACTTTCATTTTGGTTTGGAAAAATCATTGAACATTCTTAATTTGTCACTTCCAAATACAAAGAATGTGTAAGAAATTGACATTGGGATTGATGGCTTGCCTTTATTTAAGAGTTCGTCAGAGCAATTGTGGCCAATATTAGGATCAATTTCCGAATCTGTTGAAATAAAACCTTTTCTGATTGGTGCTTACGTCAGTTCACATAAGCCAGAAAGTATTTGCACCTTCCTTGAAGAATCCATCTAAAGCATTATGGATTATTTATTAAAGGAAGGCCAATCGAGTTAAAAATAAAAAAAAATATATGTGACGCTCCTGCAAGGGCCTTTATTACGGGAACAGTTGGACACGTCAAGCAATGGATGCTCTAAGTGTTATCAGAAAGCAAAAATGAAAACTAGGAGATTGACATATGAAACATCCGTGGCAGAACTAAGAACAGATGACGATTTTAATAGTAGGAAGGATCTACTTCACCATGTAAAGACTTTTTGGCGAACTCCTTCTCCTCTAGAAAAAATAGACGTCAAAATGATTTCTGATTTTCCTCTTGATGTAATGCACTTAATAGATTTAGGTGTTGGGAAATTTTTTTTTACATATATATGGAAAGGGGAACATTTAAAATAAAATGTCAATGATAAAGAGCTTCTAACAATAAAGTTATGTTCATACAAAAGCCACATTCCGAAAGAATTTAACAGAAAGCCAAGGAGTTTGGACGATATAGCTAGATGGAAGGCTGCTGAATTGCGGCAATTAATTTTATATACAGGAATAGTATTATTTAAAGATGTGCTTGACGATGATTTGTACATTCATTTTTTATTATTGCACAGCGCATATCGTTTGGTTTCCTGTCCAAAAAATTGTACTAAGAATTTACATTGTGTTCAAGAAATGCTAGAAACTTTTGTAACAAATTTTAAATACTTATATGGAGAAAACAAAATTAGTTATAATGTGCACAATTTGTTACATATATCTGAATGCGTCCAACAATTGGGTAATGTTGACAATTTCTCCGCTTATAAATTTGCAAATTTTCTACAGCAAATAAAAAGAGATGTCCGCAAACCTCACAAAATCTTGGAACAAATTAATAATAGAATTTTGGATAGAGCTAAATTAAGTGCAGAATGTTCTTCTAAATTTGGACCAAGCAGTTTATCCACAAAAAAATCAAAGATAGATAGTTTACAACTATATAAAAGTTTTTATTTTGATCAATTTGTGTTGAACTCTCGTGAACAGGATAATTGCTGCTACCTAAGACCACTGCTTCCCATTAAAGTAATTGGATTTGTAAGAGATTCTGATGGTG
The DNA here is from genome assembly GCA_949987705.1 of Thereva unica. Classification (NCBI taxonomy): domain Eukaryota; kingdom Metazoa; phylum Arthropoda; class Insecta; order Diptera; family Therevidae; genus Thereva; species Thereva unica. Next base: position 50,662 of record CATLJY010000105.1, read on the forward strand.
AAGATTTTTTGGTAGGAGTGCGATTCTTGCATACAGAGCCCTATTGTGGAACGAGTCGATTTAACGACTTTGAGTCGACGTTAAAATTTCATACTGAGAAAGTCGATTTTTATCGATTAAAACATAAATATGAGTCGATTACATTTTTGGCGTCGACTTGACAATTATGTAATCGACTCATGATAATGCTTTCATCGACCAATTTCGACAAAAAACGACTTTCGCAGAAAGAAATTTTAACATCGACTCAAAGTCGTCAAATTGACGATATCCACAATAGGCCCCATAGAAGATTTTTTTTCTGAGCCTTTAAAATCTTCGGATTCTCTTGGAATAGCATTTGTATCAAAACTGAATGATAAAGAAGAAAAGTTTAAACTGACTGAAGTTTTATGCAAAGTTGTTGCATTGCCATACAAAACCGGTGCAGTCTTTATTCCAATACTTCACCATTGTACTTACTAATGTAAATTTTTTCCGAAGCCAATCAAAACTTTGTTTGATTATATTTGCATTACAGAAAAATGGAATCTAAAGAAAATAGGATAAAGCTACCACGTTTCGATGCGGTGCCAGTTTATCGTTGCAACGCAACACTTGGTGAACATAACTGCGGTAAGGTCAAGGAATCAGGAATTGTGGAATTACAAAAAAATGCGATTACCTGGGTAAATACTAAAAATTAAATAAAATGTTTTTTACTTGACATTTCTTTTTGCTTTATAGAACAGGAGAATAAAATATTAAAAGAAAATTTCTCCAAGATCCAACAAAATTTTGATAGTATACGGGAAACCTTAGCAAAGCAAACAGTTTTCTTGCAAAAGCTAAGTGAAAAAGCTTTCCCTGTAGAAAAAGATTTAAAAATATTTCCAATTGGCAGCAAGGAGGAACTCGATGCCATCGATTCTGTTGTAAGCAATTATGAGGAGAATAAATTGGTATATTTGGTTATTGATTTAGTAACAGCAATCTTTAATTAATTTTTACATCATAGATTACCTACATAAAAACATTAGTTGGTACAACTCCTTTGCATAAATGCGTAGATTTATTTTTTACGGAGGAATTTATTATGCAAATTAATTGGGAGGGAAAACAAAATAAAATTAGCTTAAAAAATATTAAATTATTTAATACTTTTATATATGGTATGTCGCCAGTAATGGTTGGGAGTAGGTGGACTGCAAAAAAAAAAAAAAATATCGCTGGTAGGTTGTGACAGTTCCTTTCTTCCCCGACTAGAGCTGCTGTTCGACATTGCACTCTATATGAAGAAAATAGATTGTCGACACAGTATAAAGGGCGTTTCCTGTGACTCTAGTCTTTCACATAAAAAAAAAAAAAAAAAATGTTTTATATTTCTTTAATAAAAGAACAACTAACATGCTTTTTATTTTCAACAGAAGCACTAAAAAAAGACGACTTTGGATACGAAGATTTTGTTCAAAGTTTTAACAAAGGATTCCGGTTAATCAAAAATAAAATATATCGAAAAAAGTTTGACAGCAAAAGTCAAAATTGATTTTATGTACGTAATGTATAATTAAACTAACTTTTTCAATTTTTTGCCATTAAACCTAACTGAATTTACTTTGTTTATGTAAATAGGAATTTTTTGTTATGTTTTTACATTATAAATCTAATTTATTTGAGTTGAATTTTACTTATTTTATGTCTTTACATTATAAATCGTATTTATTTTATTTTAATTTTACTTTATATAAATAGAACAAATGAAATTATTTAAACTGCCATTAAACTTTACTGAATTTACTTTGTTTATGTAAATAGGAATTTTTTGTTATGTTTTTACATTATAAATCGAATTTTAGTTGAATTTTATTTTATATAAATAGAAAAAATAAAAAAGAGACAAAATAAAATAGTCTTTTAATTGCATTTTTAACCCTTGTCGAGCGGCATAAATTTACAACCTTAAGAGGCGGCATAGGTACAATTGTACCTTCATATATTTTGTATGAACAAATCCATTTTAGGTATAATTTTTTACAATTAATGAATAATATTTAGTATATAGATATTGTGTAGTCATGTTTTGTGATATTTTACCTGTATTCAGGAGTACCAGGAATTTTTTTTTGCATTTTATGACAGGTACCTAATAAAAATAATAAATATTTGCGGTAGATCTGATTCAAAGGATTTTATTACCCTGATTATTCTTGGTATGGAATACTAATTGGTTTTAGATTAGGATAAGAGTACCTGCTCTTATTCCAAGACTTATTGGAGTCCCTTTTGATATTCCAAGAATAATATAAGGAAATATTATTTCCAGGTACCTAATAAAAATAATAAATATTTGCGGTAGATCTGATTCAAAGGATTTTATTACCCTGATTATTCTTGGTATGGAATACTAATTGGTTTTAGATTAGGATAAGAGTACCTGCTCTTATTCCAAGACTTATTGGAGTCCCTTCTGATATTCCAAGAATAATATAAGGAAATATTATTTTTTAGAATAATTAGGGTTATATTCTTATGATTCAATCAAGAAGGTATAAAAGAAAAAGTAACTTTGACAAGCATTTAATATTGCTTGAGGCTTTGTGCAGTGAAGATATTGTTAAAGATAAAAGTTATACTAATCATTATGAGTGATGAAGCTAGACCTAGTACCAGCCGCAGTTCAAGAACACGAGATTGCAGGTCGGTGTTATATAGTGACAAACCTATAATGTAGTAGTATTTCATAATACAATTTCCATATTTTTACAGATATACATGCGAAGAAATCAGTGGAATGCTCGAAAAATCTGATTCTGAAGACGAGGGAGAACCGTACTGTGCATCTGATGACGAAAGTTACGTACCACAAGTTTCAGCAGAGGAAGAGTCTGATATTGAACAAGAAATGATCATCGAACATGAAGAAGAATACGACTCAGACGAAAGTGTTGAAGATGAAAGTGTGTCTCCAAGTGTGGGTGATATATGGACTTCGAAGGATGGAACTCAATGGCGTAGTGTTCCACTACCCAATCCTCAAACAAGACGTCGTAATATCGTAAGACAAAAAGGTGGAGCTGCAGCAAACAGTAAGATGTATACAGCAAGAGAAATATTTAAAACAATCATGACTCCGGAAATGTGTGACATCATATTACGCGAAACAAATCGGAAGGGCAAGAGAGTTTGTGAGGATTTCAATAATAAACTGGTTCAAACGTTTCCTGTAGCTTCCAAACGGCCACCACCAAAAACATTCAAGCCATTTAGTGAAAGTGAACTCGACGCATTTTTTGGTATACTTATTTCTACTGGTGTGCACAAAGATAATAAAGTGAATCTGAACGATTTGTGGCAGGTTGATGCTCTACCTCTTATACGTGCAGCAATGCCTCGTGACCGCTTCAAGATGATGCTGAGATTCATCCGATTCGACAATGACATTACACGTGCAGAACGTTTGAAATCTGATAAAGCTGCACCAATACGGGACATCTGGACAATGCTGAACAGAAATTTGGAGAGAGCCTACAAGCCACATGAATGCATCACAGTCGACGAGCAACTATTTCCGTATAGAGGACATACCAAATTTACCCAATATATGCCTTCCAAACCGGCTAAATATGGGATAAAGGTTTTCTGGGTTTGTGATGCATCAAACGCATATCCGTTACAAGGTCAGCTTTATACTGGAAAACCAACAGATGGCCCTCGACAGGTAAACGTTGGTGAACGAACAGTTTTGGACCTAGTCAGCAAATACAAAGGTTCTGGAAGAAATGTCACCACCGACAACTTTTTCACATCTATGGAACTAGCTAAGGTATTGAACTCCTGGAACATGACGTTAGTTGGCACAGTAAGAAAAAATAAAAGGTTCCTGCCAAGCAACATGCAGGCCTCCAAAGAAAGGCCTATAAACTCGACGAATTTTGCCTACAATAATGAAGCAACAGTTTGTTCATATGTGCGAAAGAAGAACAAAGCAGTCGTGCTTCTATCAACCATGCACATGACGGGAGAAGTCGAAGAGACGCAAGCAGCCAAACCAGAGATAATAACATATTACAATAAAACCAAAGGCGGAGTAGACGTTATGGATAAAATGTTGGGAGAATATAGTGTCAAACGACGGACATTGCGTTGGCCTCTGGCATTTTTTTATAACATGATTGACGTCTCTGGGTTAGCATCGTACGTCATCTTCAGAGAACACAACCCACGTTTCTGCACAAAGGATCAACGAAGAAAGTTCCTCAAAGATCTTGCCACTCAGCTTTGTATGCCTGCAGTCGAAACTCGGAGTACAAACCGAATGTGTATGAGGAATCATTTCCTTCGATGTGCAGTGGAAATGGTGCTTGGAAAACGCATTCTGGTGACGTCAGAACCAGCGGCTGGACGTCAAGAACCTCATGGTAGTCGTGGAGCCTCCCCTGTCGTTGGTAGCTGTTATATCTGCCGAGAGCTGAAGAGGAAGCAGCGCAAAACTAGAAAGTCCTGTGTGGTTTGCCTTAATCCCGTTTGCGATGAACATTCACTACCAAAGACGACGTGCATTAATTGCGAAGAAAATCAATAAAATAAAAAAATCTTAATTATATTTTGTAAGGTACAATAAATTAACATAATCATTCAAAAAACGTTGATTCTTTTTTTTTCTTGCATTATCTTCATAGAAAATATATAAAGGTACAATTGTACCTATACCGCCATTTATAGGTGTAAAAAAAATGTGATCTCTTGATAAGTGAGGGGGTTGAGATATTTTTCTGAAATTTGACTTATGAAATCTAGGCCACAAAAGTAGAGATGTCAGAAAATATGAGGGCTCTATTGCTTCTGGGGAAAGAGCAATCAAAATTTAAAAACGCAAAAGTTACAATTGTACCTATTCAGCTCGACGAGGGTTAAATGCGCTTTTCCATGTACAGCTTAAAAGCGCTTTAAACCGAATTTTTTAAATCACTTTAAAAGCGCTTACACGCGGCATAATAAAAGCGCTGAGCTCTGCGGACATGCAATGTTAAAATAACATGAAGCTTCTTACGGAGCGTAAGCACTTTACTGCTTCAAAAAAGCGCTTTAAAAGGCTTTTCGAAGCGATTTTTTTCCTACTGGGACTCTAATATGTTTATATGTATGCGTGGGCAAATTCTTGTTGGTACCAGTTGGTACACATTGCGACTCTAAAACTTGGCTTTGTATTGTACATTAAAAACGCGGGAGTTTTGCAATTCTTCCAGTGTTGAGCTAAATATTGGCAAAAAAGTTTCATTTTATTAGTGAAATATAAAGTGTTTAAAAACGTCTTTATTAAGACGATTTAAAATAGTGAATTTAGGTGAGGATTATAAAAACTCGCTATAACAACTTGGAAGAGTGAATTTTAATTAAAAAGTGAAAGAAGAAGTGAAATAATAAGTTTTTAAAAACGTCTTTATTAAGACGATTTATAACAGCGGATTATATAGTTAAAATAATTGTGACAGTTATAATAATTGTGAGTACTCATGTAGGGACATCGTCCTACTACTTCCCAATTACTTGACTGCAAAAGACTTTGTACAAAATAGCCGACTTGCATCAAGTAGTTTTAAAAAAACAACAATAATATTTTTGAGACTTGACGTTTGATATTAAATAAGTTAATAAAAATAAAAACAAGCGCGTCGTTATAGTTCCCTTTTAAAAAACCTATAAAAGAGTAAAAATAAAGCCAAAGGAATATATGTGTATAAGAATATCAATAATAAAATATGTAGATACAGATTGTAATAGTAAATGTTATGTTATATGTTGATAAACAGTAAAAGTTAAAAATAAAGTTGTTAAACTAAAACTAAACATTAAAGTGCAATTAATTAAATATCCTTGGAGAAGACCCTCGTTGTTTTACCATTGGGAGAGGATTTACTACAATTGGTGACCCCGACAGCCAAACAGGCGAAGATATAAAAAAAATTCAAGATTAAAAGAAAGAATCCAGCTGTTAGCAGAAATTAAGGTTCTAAGATAAGTGCTTAAAATATTGGTATTAAATTAAATTTAACAGAAAATTTTTAATTACAATATTGGATTTGAATTTCTTTTTCTTTTAAAAAAGTAAATATATTTAATTTAAAATATTAAAATTTAAGAGTTGAAAGAAGTGTGAATATTCATTGGTTTTTTTTTCTCTACGTGTGGTTTGTCCTCCAACGTCGATTTTTTTTTGGTTGGTTTGTTTTTTCTCTGAGTTTGGTTTGTCCTCCAACGTTGATTTTTTTAGTTGGTTCGTTGTTTTTATTTTTTCATTGTACAATGGAGAGAGAGAATTATATGAACAATTCTTTCATACTTGATATGGATGAGTCGTTGCCGAGCCTAGAGGAGGGGCTGCCGGATCGACGTAGGGTTCGGGCAGAGGTTGACGTAGTCTCAACGGCTAGATTTAACCTGCCCGAATTTCATCAAAGCGATCCGGCGGTCTGGTTCTACCAGGCCGAGGCCCAATTCTCTTTGAATGGGGTCTCATCGGACAAGCAGAAGCTGTCCCATGTGGTCTCGGCACTGCCAACCGAGGCCGCAAAGATTCTACTCCACGCCTTCCCGGATCTCAGCACCGCCAGCTATGTGGAGGCTAAGAGAAGGTTGCTCGACCGATATGGTTTATCGACGAGGAACCGCCTCGAACAACTGCTGGCGGCTCATGAGCCGGGGAACAGAAAGCCCTCTGATTTTTTGAGAGGCCTGCAAAGTCTGGCCGGAGACAGCCTAATCGAAAGCGAGGGCCTCATCAGGGGTCTTTGGGAACGGCGTCTTCCCAGGGACATCCAGGTGGTCCTCGCTGCGTCTACGGACCAGTCTCTGGATCAACTGTCCAGACTTGCAGATAAGGTGTGGGAGGTGACATCTCACCAGCCCGCACCTGCTCAGGTGTCTGAGGTCAGGACCTCATCATCCCTAGAGAGGACGGTGCAGTCTCTCCAACGTGAGGTACGCCAGTTAAGGGCACTCATGTCGGGGTGAAGCATGGTCCTCAAAAGGGATCTGCGAGAGGGGCTGCTGGTCAGCAACAATGGAGCCGCGCTCCAGCGCAACAGCCATCGAACACTTCGTTGAAGACCAGCAACTCCGCTAATCAGGGAGCGAACCCTAAGCCCTCCGACGCGCAGGCACTGCCGGGGACGCTCTGTTACTACCACTACCGCTTCGGTAGTGGAGCAGAGCGGTGCACCCCACAATGTGCTTTTAAGGGTCCTGGCTCAGCAGCCAAGAGGGACCGGAGGACAAAGGGCACCCGTTCAAAAAATTAAATTGGCGGGGAGTCGCCACATCCGCGGGCGTCTCTCAGCAGAGACGCTCGTGTAGATTATTTGTCCGCGACCAGCACCCGCGACCCTAAACGGGATACAAATGATTGGAGGCCATGCGGCGACTACCGTCGCCTTAATGCAGTCACAGTGCCGGATAGATATCCAATCCCGCACATTCACAATTTTTCTGTGAACCTTCACGGATGCACGATTTTTTTCGAAGGTGGATTTGGTACGTGCGTATCATAACATCCCCATTGCACAAGAAGACGTGCATAAGACTGCCATAATAACACCTTTTGGTCTGTTTGAGTTTACTCGCATGCCATTTGGGTTAAGAAATGCAGCCCAGTCATTTCAAAGATTTATGAACGAAGTCACAAGAGACTTAGACTTCGTTTATGTCTATCTAGACGATATACTTATCGCTAGTAAATCCGAGGATGAGCATCTCACTCACCTCGAATTACTGTTTAAACGCCTTGATAATTTTGGTTTAACAATAAAATTATCAAAATGCGTTTTTGGGGTCAGTGAGATCAACTTTTTGGGACATAGTATCGGCAAGGATGGAATCCTTCCATCACCCGAACGAGTCCAAGCAATTAGTGACCTCACAACTCCAACAACAGTCAAACAAATACAAAAATTTATAGGAATGGTGAACTTTTATCACCGATTTATTCCTAAACTAGCACAACTGCTAGTACCGATCAATGAACACTTGAGGGAACTCCTCAATTGTTCATCAACAACAAAAAAAAGGAACAACTTCCTTGGCCCGCAGAATGCCAACAAGCATTCCTCGACGTGAAAGCCGCAATGGCTGCAGCAGTGATGCTGATACACCCACTAGAGGATGCTAAATATAGCGTCACAACTGACGCTTCCGATTTTGCTATCGGAGCTGTGCTGGAACAATTTAACGGTCACAGATGGCAACCATTAGCTTTCTTTTCCAAGAAGCTATCATCTGCTGAACGAAATTATTCTGCATTTGATCGCGAACTACTCGCAATCTTCGCAGCAATAAAACATTTTCGGTACTTTGTTGAAGGAAGAAATTTCGTGGTCTACACTGACCACAAACCTTTAATACATGCCCTTCACACAAAAACCGAAAGATCTCCCCGCCAAACAAGACACCTGAGCCTAATTTCCCAGTTCACAACAGACATCAGACATGTCTCTGGGAAACAAAACGTTGTCGCAGATTATTTATCTCGCTCATTAGCGGCCGACAACGTTGACACAATCACCTTCGATTTGCCACATCTGGCGAAAGCACAAGAAGGTGACAAAGAGTTACAACTGTAATTATCATTTATTTGGGTTGGGAAATTTATTTTGGTAATCACCTTGTAATGGGAAATTTTGGAAAAAATCACTTTGCGGAAACAGGAAAATTTTAAAAAATAATAGGCGAGGGAAAAAATAATAATGGAATGGAGGTTTTTTTTTTTTGAAGAGAGAAAAAGAGAGTCAGTTCGGGGGGTAGAAATATTGCGAGAAAGTTGTTTAAAGATCAATTGGTTTTAATTTTGGCTGTGGAAGAAGATTGAACCAGTTTATGCACTGGGTAGCAGTTTTAGATCAATTGGTTTTAATTTTGGCTGTGGAAGAAGATTGAACCAGTTTATGCACTGGGTAGCAGTTTTGGACAGGCGACCTTTCTATTTTCCTGGCGAAATATTGGCGTTGGAAGTCTCCCCGGAAGGAGTTTTGGGAAGAAAACAAACATCTTGGTGCTGTTATTGAAAATTTGTACTGGTGAGTTTTGTTCGATTAATGTGCCCTGGTCCAAACCCTATATATTGGTGGACGTACTTCCTGAGGACGTAGCAGGTTCCCGAGCATCATATATTGGATGTTAATGAACGCTGCCGTACCGCTGTAATTGAAGGTGACCCACGAAAGCACCCTGCCGCAGGAGCTAGGAGGTACAATCTAGTAAAGTTACGGCCCTGGTAAAAAGATTACTGGCATCACGAGATTATTATATAAGAACTATTAGCATCCATATCAATATAGCGTGAGGTTGCGAGTTAATGCAGGAGGTGTAAATTGGATGTTACATTGAAGTTATTCAACACCATTGCTTTTAATTAAAAATTGAGTGGGATGGACAGCAAGTTATGGATTTTTATTGAGTTTGCTGTATGAGGGTATGTAATAACATCCATCTTCAGCGCTTCTACTCCTCGGTAGTACAACAGCTCTGAGAGTTAAAGATTTTAACACAAACCATTTTTTTTAATAAACCGTTTTATTTACATATGTCAACTGGTGGTAATGCTTTAATTTGTTCTTATACCATAATTTTAAATGCCGTAATATTAATTTTAATTTTATTTATTATTGATTGTACATTTGTTTGCTCCTTATTGGAGATATTTTTTTCTTCTTGTGTTTTACAGGTAGTTGTACACGGAATTAATAAATGTAATATTGTCTGTACAAAAGCGACGTAGGGGTACCCGTACGACACTTTTCGTTTTTTTAACACCTTCCGTCGACAAGACTTGTGTAATTATAGTTAAATATATATTGCCGTTTTCGCGTAGTTGAAAATTGTTGATTGTAGTATCTGCTACTATTAGTTTTACAGGGTTAGTGAATATTGAGTTTCTTTATCCAATTGTTATATTCTTGTGCGTGTTGACCTGTAATAAACATAAATGGTAAATGGTTATAATATAGTAATGTCCGTGTATTAGATTTTGTTTGTGGAATGGTTGGGACGGGTGGTATTCCTTTTCAGGGTTCTTAGATAGTGACTTTCCCTGAAGCTGATAGTCTTCGATACTAGGAGTTGTCAGGGAAAGAAACAGATAGCCATGACACGGCTCAGGCGAGGACCGAAGGACGACGGGAATTGAATAAGGTTTTTCATAGTCACAGGTAAGTGGTGAACCAACCGCGGTAAGGCCCGGCCACACACCCCACGACCCCTCCGGCGAGCTAGATAACTCCGTGTGGCCGGCGTAGGAGTTCCGGAAGTTATTTTCCTTTCTTATGTATGGTATTGGCTCCTTGGTCATAGTTTTCCGGGCTTATGGCTAAGGGGGTAATACCTCGCATAAGTGGCGCCCATTATTTTATTGCGCCATTATGCTATTACATAAATGGCGCCCAACGCGGCTTTTACAGCCCGTTAATAGTCCTACACGGACCTTGAAGTTTAATTTTTTTCTGGTGTTTAGTACCACTTGTGCCTTCACGGACAACATTTGATTTTTTTGTTTATGGTTCACCACTTTTACCCAGCGCTCGCTGTGGGCTAAGGTAGTACCGCGAGGCCTTAGCCTTTGTCTGTTTTGCCGAATTTTTTTTCAGCGCTTGTCCAAATTCTATGTGAATTTTTATTTGTCTTCGCTTTTAGGCCTGTCCGTTCACTTACGCGGTAACTTCTTCTTTTTGGAGTAGCTTCGAACCATGCTGACCTGCCCGGCTTGCTAACAAGCGAGTGGTCGCTTGGCTATGCGTGCAGGTGGAGTAGTGGTTCATCCCTGTCCTGTTTCTAGGGTCGGCGACTCTGGTATCAGGCGTGATACCGCCTGCCACTGCGTCGGTCTTTGAACAGGATCTTCTTTTAATTTTCCTGGTGGAAGGTGAAGTTGGTACAAGGGCTTAACCGTCTTTGGTAACAGGCGTGTTAACGCCTGCCACTGCGCCCCTTGTTCCTTCGGAAGGTCCATCCAGCTTTTTAAATTCTATTTTTTGTTTATATCCTGAGTTTTTTTTTCGTCTGTTTCTCCCAACTGATTAATTTTCCGAAAGGTAGCTCGGTTGTGGGTGAACAGCGGATCCCCCAAATTTTTTTATTTTTGAAGAAGTTTCCTTTCCTTTCGTGGCGATGCGATTTTGAGTTTCGTTTCCGTTCTTCTTTCGGGTTTACCTGAAGCTGGGTCGGCGACCTGGATGACACTTGGTGATGACTATGCTTCATGGTTTTCACCAACTGACATCGAGGACATTGACATGCGGGAGCCCTGAGGGGATTGTCGTCTGCCTCAACCATTCCACACATATATTGAATTAAAGCAAATCACTCATCTATACTAACCTATATATACACCCATACACTTTTACTGTTTTGTCGCTACACACTAATAGGCGTTACTTTTGTTTTCTAGGTACACTCACCTAATATCAATATTTATTTGATTTATTAATAGGCCTTATACTAATTGCTGTTGATTTTGGTTTCCGTGGGGGTTACATACTACCTCTTACAATTTTTTTTTTCATCATCCATTTGGATCCATTTTCGCACCGAAATTTTTGGTTTTTCTCTTCGATTCTTCTGGGCGTTTGTTGCTACTGTCATCGGTAATCATGGGCGATACTTGCGGACGCACGTATTATGGCCTGCCCCTCGTGCACAAGAAGCTTCGTAGGCCACATGGTCTTTCGGCTTTGTCTCCTTGCGCGAAGGAGTTCGTTCCTAAGGGTAAACGGGTTTTCACTGCATACACACTTGACGAGGTCACAGCATTGAGATATCTGTTTAAGGTGATGAACGGGTTAACAGATAATCCGGGATCGTTCGATACCATCGCATCGAGAGTCCTAACTATATTTATCGATTTTAAAAATAATCCCGTGGTATTAAGTCAGGCAATGGAGGTTATCTTCCACCGTTGCGTTGTAGAACCGACGTTCTGCATTACAGGAGCGAAATTATACGGTATACTGGAGTCGATGAGTTCCGGAAAGGGTAGTGTCTTTAGAAACCTATTTCGATTGCTGTTGGCCTATCTGCAGGGCCTACTTAGGCAGGACGAACTGAATGGTCGTAGGTTGCGAGGGGTCGAGTTATTCTTGTCGGCCGTACGCACCCATACCCTCCGACGACCAGTTAAAGCGCCCGAAAAAAAAAATCAACTAATTATTCTCCCATTTTACATTATCGTTTTGTTGGCACCATCATAGTAGATCTAGTTATTACCAAACCACCACGACATCGTAAGTTAAAATTATGGAGCGTTTTTTTTTTTCGGAAAGATTAGGCACCACCTCATAAGATCGTAGACCGAGGATATTTTATAGATCTAGGGTATGCGTTGCTGGTTTTTTTACTCGTCGGTCAGTCTGGAGAAGGTCTCTCGGCGAACTGGGTGACTGTCGTTTCACCGGGATGAGTCGAAGGCAATATGGTATTGCTGGAGGTTGTGCCGATGTAGGGAAAGCACCCTGAGTTTGTGTGAGAATGTTTGGAGACGTATAGATATCAGTAGGGGGACAATGTGGTATTGTCTTTCGCCTGATATTTGTACCTTCAGATATTCCTCTGGGAGGTTTTCCAGGCTGATCATCACGACCATACGTTTGTGACTGTACGTCCAACTTTTCGTTTTTCACTCCGTATGGAGTCGACTCATGTAAGAGCATAGGGGTATATCACGCCAAAGACCTACGTCGTTGATTCCCTCAAGGTTTCCGTTTCATTTTTTAGTTTTGGTCAGGCTGTTGGTGTACCTCGGCGAATTAGTTGCCTGTCGTTCTACTGGGGTGAGTCACATGCAATGTGGGATTGCGTGAGATTAACTCCACGGTACGAGAGGAAACCGGTTCTGGCGAGAATGTCTGTAAGTTTCCAGGAACCGGAGGGGGACAATATGGAATTGCCTTCACCCGGATCCTGGTACTTCCAGATATTCTTCCGAGTGATCTACTGACTGTTCCACCTTTTCAAAGTTGGCGTAAGCACTCCTCTAACCTCGTTCCGTATTACTACTCTTACCTGTGTCTTATGGCATAAAAACCGTCCGTTTTTTTCGGCTCCTCACTGCCTCGCGAGTCGGCCTTGTGGACCCGAGGGTATGTAACGGTCGGAATTATCATTTATTTGGGTTGGGAAATTTATTTTGGTAATCACCTTGTAATGGGAAATTTTGGAAAAAATCACTTTGCGGAAACAGGAAAATTTTAAAAAATAATAGGCGAGGGAAAAAATAATAATGGAATGGAGGTTTTTTTTTTTTTTGAAGAGAGAAAAAGAAAGTCAGTTCGGGGGGTAGAAATATTGCGAGAAAGTTGTTTAAAGATCAATTGGTTTTAATTTTGGCTGTGGAAGAAGATTGAACCAGTTTATGCACTGGGTAGCAGTTTTGGACAGGCGACCTTTCTATTTTCCTGGCGAAATATTGGCGTTGGAAGTCTCCCCGGAAGGAGTTTTGGGAAGAAAACAAACATCTTGGTGCTGTTATTGAAAATTTGTACTGGTGAGTTTTGTTCGATTAATGTGCCCTGGTCCAAACCCTATATATTGGTGGACGTACTTCCTGAGGACGTAGCAGGTTCCCGAGCATCATATATTGGATGTTAATGAACGCTGCCGTACCGCTGTAATTGAAGGTGACCCACGAAAGCACCCTGCCGCAGGAGCTAGGAGGTACAATCTAGTAAAGTTACGGCCCTGGTAAAAAGATTACTGGCATCACGAGATTATTATATAAGAACTATTAGCATCCATATCAATATAGCGTGAGGTTGCGAGTTAATGCAGGAGGTGTAAATTGGATGTTACATTGAAGTTATTCAACACCATTGCTTTTAATTAAAAATTGAGTGGGATGGACAGCAAGTTATGGATTTTTATTAGGGTTTCTATAATAATAAAAATAATCGAAGTTGCATGAATTGTTTTAAAAATTGGTGATATTCAGAAGGAGGGGAGATATTGGGCTTGAGTTTGCTGTATGAGGGTATGTAATAACATCCATCTTCAGCGCTTCTACTCCTCGGTAGTACAACAGCTCTGAGAGTTAAAGATTTTAACACAAACCATTTTTTTTAATAAACCGTTTTATTTACATATGTCAACTGGTGGTAATGCTTTAATTTGTTCTTATACCATAATTTTAAATGCCGTAATATTAATTTTAATTTTATTTATTATTGATTGTACATTTGTTTGCTCCTTATTGGAGATATTTTTTTCTTCTTGTGTTTTACAGGTAGTTGTACACGGAATTAATAAATGTAATATTGTCTGTACAAAAGCGACGTAGGGGTACCCGTACGACACTTTTCGTTTTTTTAACACCTTCCGTCGACAAGACTTGTGTAATTATAGTTAAATATATATTGCCGTTTTCGCGTAGTTGAAAATTGTTGATTGTAGTATCTGCTACTATTAGTTTTACAGGGTTAGTGAATATTGAGTTTCTTTATCCAATTGTTATATTCTTGTGCGTGTTGACCTGTAATAAACATAAATGGTAAATGGTTATAATATAGTAATGTCCGTGTATTAGATTTTGTTAGTGGAATGGTTGGGACGGGTGGTATTCCTTTTCAGGGTTCTTAGATAGTGACTTTCCCTGAAGCTGATAGTCTTCGATACTAGGAGTTTTCAGGGAAAGAAACAGATAGCCATGACACGGCTCAGGCGAGGACCGAAGGACGACGGGAATTGAATAAGGTTTTTCATAGTCACAGGTAAGTAGTGAACCAACCGCGGTAAGGCCCGGCCACACACCCCACGACCCCTCCGGCGAGCTAGATAACTCCGTGTGGCCGGCGTAGGAGTTCCGGAAGTTATTTTCCTTTCTTATGTATGGTATTGGCTCCTTGGTCATAGTTTTCCGGGCTTATGGCTAAGGGGGTAATACCAGAGATAACATAATACTCCGTATAAAGATGCGACAGCTAGAACAAAAAACCCGAACGCTTTTTGCCTCGGCAGGCCTCTGAGTTTGCCTCCCCCTTAGCAACATGCAACATATTTCAATTTCCAGCTACACAGGAGGCGAACGTGGTCATGGTCCGCAGCACAAGACATGCGGTGAGTTTGTGGATAAGGAAGCTAGAATTTTAGGGGGGCAAGGAAAGCAACTGAAAACAGAATGTTTCTCGCAACATCTTTCAAACGTTTGCCTCTAGCGCTACATTGAAGGATTTCCCTGATGCTTTGTATTTTAACGATTTCTTAGAACATTCCGTGTATTTTTTTAACGACTGTCTGAGATTCACTATCAATTTCACTTGATTTTAAATTCTTGGTGAGAGGATTTGCGATATTTTTAAAATAGGTACTTGGTTGAGGTTTTGGCTACGACTTTTTTTTCTGGTATTTCGGTATTGATTAACTCGATTGATTTTAGAAACGAATTTAGGTAATTATTCTTTATTTTATTTAAGCTGAATTTTCGCTATTGACTTAAAATGTTGGGTTTTGGCTTTTGTTGTAGGTGTATTGTGGGTGTAGATTTTTGGACACATTTTTTATCAATTTTCAGAGAATACGTATGACAGAAGGAATTCAGTCTCGGACTTGCAATTACAGGATTTATCCGTTTTGGAGTCCCCTTATCAACAGTTAAATATTGAACCGGTAAATATATACTGCAAACAATGTTTGGAAGATGAAAAAAAGTATATTACAACCGGGTCATTCCATATCAAACCAATCAATGGTTTGGACCTCACCATCTCCGATTGTTATAATTTTTTTATATTTGCTCTTCTGGTGGAAACTAAAAAAAACAAGCTTTCAAATTTTTGGCCTTCTATTTTTTTAGTTATAAATTTCCAAAAAGTTGAAAATCTTAAAATTTTAACAAATTTTGAAATCTTTAAATTGATCTACAAAGTTCGAAAACTATTCGACATAGAAAGCTGAAAGTAGCACCAGTTTCTTCTGCTCTAATAAGGCTTTAATTTGATATACAACATAGTATTATTAGTAAGAATAAAACTTTTTCCGGCATTTTGAAAATTTTGTTTTTGGAATATCTCAAAATAATGTTTTTTTCAAATTTTTAAAAAAAATATATTTTGTACATACAATCTTAACGTATATATAATGCCAAAATTTAGGATCGGACGACATTGGGATCATATAGAAATAATTTTTTTAGGTGCTTGAAAAATTGAACGTTCAATGAACGCAATATAAGAAAACATTTAGCTGCGGAAGTGCTGATACCAACCACTTATAATGTCGCCATTTACTAATTTCTTCTTCATCTTCTTTAATCTCCTTTAATCCCTCATGGGACATGGGGCGGAAACAGTTGCCCTCCAGCGGATTCTGTTCTGCGCGACAGCTCTTAGCTCCGACCAGGATCTCCCAGTTGTTGCGGCTTCTTCTAGTAGAGTTCTCCTTCACGTTGTTCTCTAGGTCTTCCTACTCGACGGGAACCTTGCTAGATTTGTGCTTGATTTTGGTTTTTGCGTCGCAAGGTGTGGCCAACCAATTCCATTTCCTTCGCCTGATTTGGTCGTCTATCCTTTCTTGGCCGGCACGGCGCCATAGTTCTTCGTTTGAAATTCTATCTTGCCAGCGGATATTTAGGATACGACGAAGGCATCTGTTGATGAAAACTTGTAGGCGCCCTGTGATGTATTGGGTGATTTTCCATGTTTCGCAACCGTACAAAAGAACTGCCTTAACGTTGGAGTTGAACAGCCGCAATTTGGTGTTAGTGGAGATCACCATTGATCTCCATATGCGGGACAGGCATGCATACTAATTTGGGTATGGCGAATTCAATAGAAATAAAGTCAACCCTCTAATTTGATCGAAAACTACCCCCTGGACATACAGCGGATCCCACCCCTATAGCCACTCCTGAAGTTAAATTATTTTTTTATGTCCAAAATAAAGGTGTATAAGACAACAACATCGATGAAATTATCAACATACAAACATTTTTGTATGCGACAAAATCAACGGCATAAAATCATCCGATCTGCAACCCGCCAGTCCAGGCTCAGCAAAATTACAATAGACATTGTAAAACAATAGGTCGTGCCATTTTTGCAGCAGTAAATGCAACTCAAATATTTGATTTCTGATTCCGATCAGAATTTTAGAGACTGTCGAAATGGGTCGGTCGCAACAATCGGTAGCATCCCTTTAAAATTAAACTCGAATTAAATACATAATAGCTATGTGAATTGTTAATCATTAATTTTATAGTCTAGAAGTGAATTAATGTTTAGAATACGAAATTCGAATTATTAAAGTGTTTTTATTAATGCAAAAGTTTTGACTATTTATTTAACCGCAGTTCACTGCAAACAAAAGGTTTCACCGCCAATTTTTAATGAACAAGAACATATATTTCATATAAGACATGGTTTCTAAAATATGCCTATCCCGCAGGCAGAAACCACCCCACCTCTAGAGGGTGAAAACTAAATTATTTAACTTTATGCCTAAACTTCAATTAAATAATTTAGCTCTCACCGCTAATGGTGGGGGTGATTTCCGATGCTCGAAAGCAGAGGTATCGTTTCCAAAATTTATCTTTTATTTAATGTGAATGTTACTGCCGGGGCCCAATGAAACCGTCAACGTGATTTTCCATATAAATTGTTGTTGCTTTTGATGGTGACGGTGACTTGGATTTAATTTTAATTTTGCTGGTCTACCCCTCCACAAGCAAAAGCGCTCTCATTTTTTCGCTCATTTTTTTGATTTGCCTGCCATCTGTTAAAAAAAAGTAAACAAGAAAGCTTTTACATTTATGTTGGTGCTATAAACCCGCCCACAATTTTCTTGAACAGAAAGTGCGGAAAAATGTACTCGAAGAAGAAGAAGATATTACTTTTATATAATTTAATTTGAAACAAGTACAAAATAATCAAACAGTTAATTCAATCACAAGTAGACAATGACATTTGTCAAGCAAAAGCTACTTTGACGGTGACGGTTTCATTGGGCGAGCTCTCACCGACAGTGGTAGGGGAAAATCACGTTGACGGAATCATTGGGCCCCGGCAGTTAGGATTTGTCGGTTTTGACGTGACAACGTCTATTAAATCGGTTTAAGATAGGACGCGCGTGTGAAAATGTCCCGGACAATGTCCCGCACACAAACAAAAAATCATATATCCGCCCCCATACATGTTAGGGGGGTGGTTAATGGCTCAAAATTTTTGTTAATTTATCCTCTACACGGGAAAGTACATTCATTCACCTTATTGACGTGACAACGTCTATTAAATCGGTTTAAGATAGGACGCGCGTATGAAAATGTCCCGCACACAAAAAAAAATTTGTTTCGAAATATATAATTTATTAATTGAGAAAATAATACAAAACGTAATAACAGACGTTGTCACGTTCAAATTAATAGACGTTGTCACGTTAAAATACGGACGTGATACTTCACATCCAAGACCATTAATTTTTAAAAAGCGATTTTCAACCCGGTTTCTACAAGAAAATTTTGCAATTCGAAATTCGGGGTTTTCCAGTAAAAACAAAACGGTTTTTAATTTATGCATTGCGCTTCTTCTAACAGCTACAACAAATGACATTATTGAGTTATCCGACCAGATATTATCAAACTTATATAATCGATATAAGATGACTGAGATGTTAGAAAAAGTAACGAAGAAGAAAATTAAGACATATGTGTGTATCTATTACAATACTCAATAAGTTCATCATTATGTAGATGGCTCTACTACTGGCATATTCATAGAATTTTTAGGGTGAAACCAACCGTCGAATTGGCCATCAACCAGGAAAGCCGTTCAAAGCGACAAAAAAAAGCAAAATTCAGCTGGGACGGCTAAAGCGTCTGTATTTTGGGAAGTGCTTCGACTATTTTGAAAAGGAAACGGGATCCCTAGAGAATATTACATAACTAAGGACGAAATCGCGAGGCAAACAAAAAAAGTGACCCTTCACCAAGTTAATGCACCGTGCCACGAAAGGCGATCGAAACAAAGGCAAAATCGCCCAAGTTGTACTTCGAATGGCTTCTGCATACACCAACTTATGCAGATTTAGCCTCAAGCGACTATTACCTGTTCTGAAATTAAAAAAGAAAGATGGTCGCCGGCAAGAAATATGGCTCCAATGAGGAGGTCAAATCGTTCTATAAGAACGACATAGAAATGATAGAGAAGCGTTGGAATGAATGCATCACTCTTGTGGGAGACTATAATAATGAATAAAGTTGTAAATGTACCTAGATATGTAAGTCTGTTTTTGTATAAGCCCTAGTGTATGTACTTCAAAGTTGGCGTTGGCGAAGTTGGCAAATTGAAGTCTGTAGCTGAATTCCGCAGTGATGCGGTCGTGATAAGGTTTTGAATTTACCCATACTTCTAGTAGGGCTATTTATAAACAAATTTTTTAGGAATGTTTTCATAAGCAAGTGTGAAACCCTCAAATTTAGTAATTAGGGTTGTCCTGGGAGTAGTTTTCGTTTGGGGCCTCGGTAGTCTAGGGGTAAGGCGCCTGACTGTTATCCCAGAGGTCCCGGGTTCGAATCCCGGCGGCGCCACGGTCCTTCGCCTTTTCCACCTAACTTTCCTTCTTTCTTCTTCCCTCTTTACATTCCTGATTCCTCCTGTCATAGCCTTCCCTAGTCCTTCACCGCTCCACAAAGCGCATGACATCGGTTGGTTGATGAGATTCAACTCGTTTCAGGAGGCATAACACTCCAGCGAGTTGATCTCGACGCCCCGATGTCAGAGTCGCGAAATGGTTGTGAGTAGGTGGCATAAAATATCGCGGCTAGGTTGTGACAGTTACTTCCTTCTCTTCTCTTAATCTTCCGGCTAGAGCTGCTGTTCGACATTCACTCTTAACGAAAAAAGTAGGGACTTTCCCTAATCCTCTAGTCTGCCACATAAAAAAAAGTTAGAGGGTTGACTTTATTTCTATTAAATTTGCCATACCCAAATTAGTAAATGGCGACATTATTACTGGTTGGTATCAGCTCTTCCGCAACTAAATGTTTTCTTATATTGCGTTCATTGAACGTTCAATTTTTCAAGAACCTAAAAAAATTTATTTCTATATGATCCCAATGTCGTCCCATCCTAAATTTTGGCATTACATATATGTATGTACATATGTAGGTACATATATACGTTAAGATTGTATGTACAAAATATAATTTTTTTCAAAAATTTGAAAAAACATTATTTTGAGATATTTCAAAAACAAAATTTTCAAAATGCCGGAAAAAGTTTTATTCTTCCTAATAATACTATTTTGTATATTATTGAAAATAAAAACTCGTGAGCGTAGGTGCAATTAACGACAGATAATTTATTTTAAATAATTAACAAAATATTAGCAATTCAAGCTAAGGTAAGTAAATAGATCATAAGCTGGGAAACAGACAACTCAATTATTATATGTACAGTAACAAGGGATGAGTGTTTCCAAAGCTAATTTCGTAACAACATATATCAAATCAAAGCCTTATTAAAGCAGAAGACTGGTGCTACTTTCAGCTTTCTATGTCAAATAGTTTTTGAACTAGATCAATTTAAAGATTTCAAAATTTGTTAAAACTTTAAGGTTTTCGACATTTTGAAAATTTATAACTAAAACAATAGAAAGCCAAAAATTTGAAAATTTGTTTTTTTTTAGTTTCCACCAGAAGAATAAATATATAAAAATTAAAACAATGAACAACGGAGGTGGTGAGGTCCAAACCATTAGTTGGTTTGATATGGAATGACCCGGTTGTAATATACTTTTTTTCATCTTCCAAACATTGTTTGCAGTATATATTTACCGGTTCAATATTTAACTGTTGATGAGGGGACTCCAAAACGGATAAATCCTGTAATTGCAAGTCCGAGACTGAATTCCTTCTGTCATACGTATTCTCTGAAAATTGATAAAAAATGTGTCCAAAAATCTACACCCACAATACACCTACAACAAAAGCCAAAACCCAACATTTTAAGTCAATAGCGAAAATTCAGCTTAAATAAAATAAAGAATAATTACCTAAATTCGTTTCTAAAATCAATCGAGTTAATCAATACCGAAATACCAGAAAAAAAAGTCGTAGCCAAAACCTCAACCAAGTACCTATTTTAAAAATATCGCAAATCCTCTCACTAAGAATTTAAAATCAAGTGAAATTGATAGTGAATCTCAGACAGTCGTTAAAAAAATACACGGAATGTTCTAAGAAATCGTTAAAATACAAAGCATCAGGGAAATCCTTCAATGTAGCGCTAGAGGCAAACGTTTGAAAGATGTTGCGAGAAACATTCTGTTTTCAGTTGCTTTCCTTGCCCCCCTAAAATTCTAGCTTCCTTATCCACAAACTCACCGCATGTCTTGTGCTGCGGACCATGACCACGTTCGCCTCCTGTGTAGCTGGAAATTGAAATATGTTGCATGTTGCTAAGGGGGAGGCAAACTCAGAGGCCTGCCGAGGCAAAAAGCGTTCGGGTTTTTTGTTCTAGCTGTCGCATCTTTATACGGAGTATTATGTTATCTCTGGTAATACCTCGCATAAATGGCGCCCATTATTTTATTGCGCCATTATGCTATTACACAACGACTCCAAGAGCATCCCAGTAGTAGCTCGAAGGTAAAAACTAATACTCACACCAATTCCTTTCACAACTCATGAAGTTTCGTGTGAGATTAGCACGGGTACATTACGCCCATACATACCTTCATCATTAAGAAAATTAGCATTCAATGCTGAACATAGCTTGTCGCATCCAGGCATACGTGCCACAAGGCAAGCTATTACTAAAAAATATTTTTGGCCAGCGATCAATAAAGACTGTAACAACTGGTCTAGATCTTGCATAGGTTGCCAAAAATCTAAAGTTTCGAGACACACCAAATCTCCACATGAAGCTTTTAATTTACCGAACAATAGATTCGAACATATCCATATGGACATTGTTGGACCATTGCCCCCATCTCGAGGGTATTCATATATCCTAACAATCGTAGACCGATTTACGAGATGGCCGGAGGCATATCCAATGCGAGACATCTCTGCTACTACGGTGGCCAAGCATTTTGTCAACGAGTATGTCCCTAGATTCGGCGCTCCACTTGAACTTACAACAGATCAAGGGTCGCAATTTGAATCGAAACTATTCAATGAAGTCACAAGACTTCTAGGTACACATCGAATACGTACTACCGCCTACCATCCGCAAGCAAATGGGATGGTAGAGCGTTTCCATAGACAACTGAAAGCGGCCTTAATGGCAAGGGACAACACTACTCATTGGAGTGAGGATTTGCCCTTTGCTTTATTAGGTATTCGCTCAGCAATCAAAACCGATTTGCAATGCTCACCAGCAGAGCTTGTCTACGGACAAAATCTGAGGCTCCCCAATTCAATTTCCATCCCAACGGATGAGAACCCGATAGAGCACTCAGAATTTCTAACGCGTCTTCACACACACATGAAAGGTCTGGCGGCAACACAACCCCGACAATCAGCACAAAATGATGTGTACGTGCCAAACACCTTAGAGAACGCGGAATACGTTTTCATACGTACCGATCGTGTTCGGCGGCCTTTTGAGACACCATACGAAGGGCCATTCAAAGTAATCAAAAGATTACGTAAACATTTCGTCGTCAACATAAATGAAACAAATAAGTCGATATCTATTGATCGACTGAAACCTGCATACGAGTGTGACCGAGACGGCGAAACAGCCTCAATACACTCGGTACACTTCATGTAACGCTACGCTGGGAGGGGAGTATGTAGGGACATCGTCCTACTACTTCCCAATTACTTGACTGCAAAAGACTTTGTACAAAATAGCCGACTTGCATCAAGTAGTTTTAAAAAAACAACAATAATATTTTTGAGACTTGACGTTTGATATTAAATAAGTAAATAAAAAAATAAAAACAAGCGCGTCGTTATAGTTACCTTTTAAAAAACCTATTAAAGAGTAAAAATAAAGCCAAAGGAATATATGTGTATAAAGGTGCCTGTAAACGAGCAACATTTTTCAGCAATGTGTGGCCGGAAATACTGGCTGAACGAAATTGCTGAAAATTCAGCACTATTTCCATAAATATGTTCAAACTTGCCGGCAATATATCCGTATAGCCCGACGATACTGGCCATATTGCAACTACTGGCCGGCATGTTGCCTTTGATATCGGTCGTAGAGCGAAAATATTTAAACATTGCCGGCTATTTAAATTTGATTTCGAAATTTTCTTTGGACTAGAAGTATGTTAGTATGGTCTAAAGATGGCATAGTTGTGGGCGGTGTAGGGTGTACATTTTCTGTGTTCGGGATCCATGAATCTACATATAGTATCCGGCGAACCAAACCACAGCCAAATACGTGCAGAGTTCCAGGAGATCCCCTTGACTAAGTCCATGGCGTCTCCCAGCCATAAGCTGCATTTTTCCTTCTATTTATAATTTGGCAATTCTTACAGTAAGATATCGTAAATGATGACCCTAGAACACATCTTAGTTATGTACCTTAAAAATTCTATACCAAAGCACGCATATTGTAAAGGAAAATGGATTGACACCATACCGGATGAAGTAGCGCTTTCAACAATGCCAGCATGGGATCTACAGTGGTTTAAGTTAGTGGATCAGCTGCATTCTTAGAACTTTGATATTCAACAAAAGCTTAGGAAAGAGGAGAGTGGTAAACACCGGGGCCTCTGCATACCGCTGGATGGAGTCTTGCCACCGCTGTTAAGGCTTATGGTTGTTTTGTATGAAATATTTAAGGTCATCCTTCGTCATTCTAGTGAAATTTCTAAACAAGTAACTACATATGTCACCCTCAGAGCAAAAGCGGGTTATATTTGATGTTGCAGCAAAAGAGGAATAAAAATATTTCAGCGCAAAAATGGTTCAACTATTATTCAGAGCAAGAACGGAACGGCAAAAGTCTTAGAGCAAAAGCGGATTAACTCTCTAAACCGTTTTTGCCCTCTACGAAAACTTAAACCGCTTTTGCCCTCAGATTTTATTTATACCTCCGTCGCTCACATTATTACTTCGAAATCTATTTTTAGACCACATTTTCTTCATTTTCCTAGAAATACAATGCAACTCTATTCTTAATATTGGAATTTTTGGAATTTTCGCGTTTGTAAGATTTGACTTTGAATGTGTGAAGTCTTTGTAATTGTTTATGATAAGTTTTAAGTTTTTGCCATTTTCCCATTTTTGACTACATATTTGGGGATTTTTACATTTCTGACATAAATTTTTCACATGTTTATCTTTTATCTTTATTACTAACTTCAATTTTTATAATGTTTGCAATTTATGATTTTTTTCAATTTACTTTTTTTACTTAGTAATTTTTGTATTTTGTAAAAAAAATTTAAATTTGTTCAAAAATTCAGAATTGCAAACATAAAACTGAAGAATTGAAGATATTATTGTCAAAAAAGAAACTTAATAATATTAAAATGAAAAGAGCACTCATTTTGAAACTGAAATTGTGAAATCCAAATATTAAATAAAATTGAATTTTTTTAATAATTAAAGGCCAATTTCTAACTACACAATAAAGACATGACTGAACGGAAAATAATTATTAGATAAAAAAAAAACTTTTTAATATAGCACGTTTTTATAACGAGCTAAAAAGAATAAAATAATTTCTCCTAGCCCCATACAGATTTAGAACCGCAAACATATTCCTAACCCCATACAGATAGTCCTGAAAATTTGTGATTGTGTTTTTGTAATAGCTTTGAAAATATTTGTAAGATTTTAAACGAAAAAACGTGGGGCGCATACATGATTGATGCGAATGACTTCTCAACCCAGCTACTCTACACTCCTACTATTGTCTATAGCATGACCCCCACGTTTTTTCGTTTAAAATAACATCTATAAATTATATTTCATCTGAAACTTTTATCTTTTATTTTACTTTAAATAAATTACCGTATTAATTTCCATTATGTAACTGGTGTGCATATTAAATTTTGAATTACGTCACATAGCTTATTTTGTTCTACATGGCATGTCCTTTCATTTGATTCCCATTTCGAGGTTGTTGTAAAGTTAGGCAATCCACCAGTTTATGTTAGCCGCCAAGTTAAATTTATAATGATGCCATCATATAGCTTATTGTATTCTACTTATCACACCCTTTCCTGTAGTACCCACGTCGCGGTGGTTGTGAAGAAAATGTTAATCCGCTCTCTTGAGATGGCCGCCATGGACCAACCGATAAATTGAGTACCCTTTATTGCTTATGGTGTTTTACTTATTACACCATTTCATGTGAATGCCATGTTTCGGGTGTTGTGAACAAAATGGTAATCCGCCCTGTTGAGATGGTCGCCATAGACCAAACAATATATTGAGCATACTACGCATACGCTTTCATTTGATATCCATGTCGAAAGGGTTCTGAAGAGAATGGTAACCAGCATTCCTGAGGAGACCGCCATGGATCTAAAGACATAGCTCATTGCATTCGACTTATGATGCCCTTTCATTTGATACCCATGTCGAAGGGGTTGTGAAGAATATTTCAACACGCCCTCCTGAGACGGCCTCTATGGATCTAAAGGTATATATCATATTGCATTGTCTTCGGAGCTAAAGCTGTGTGCAAAATTTCAGAATGATAGGATATCCGGAAGTATTTGAAAAATCGATTGCAAAATTTGTTCCGTGAAGAAAACAGTAAGCCGTCCTCTGGAGACCTCCGCCATGGATCTAACGGTGTAATGAGTATACCATATTGCATTGTCATCGGAGCTGAAGCTGTGTGCAAAATTTCAAGGTGATCGGGTAAACGGAGGTATTCAAAAACGAAAATTTCAAAAATAGCAAAAATGTGTTAATATAGTTAAAATTAACCGAAACCTTTGAGATAAACTCAGGAGTACGACAAGGATGTTTACTTTCGCCGTTACTCTTTCTTATAGTAATAAACTATATCCTTGGCGGCGCTTTAGATAGTAAAACAGGTGGGTTTCAATAGGAATAGTTAGTTGGCGTGAAAGGGCGAGCATCTTCTTCCACAGTATTTTCGGCCGAGCGGGACGTCCCAGCAATGGATACGCTGCTGTCGGTGTCGCTTCGAAAAATAAAGTCTCTTGCCCTGTTTCTTCGGTTTCCCGATTCTGGTCAATTCAGCAGATCGAGTACCCGCCTCCTTTCACACCCTGGGCTTGGGACCAGGCGACGGCGAACTTTCTATATTACGTTACAAGGGAGAAAAAGCAGAATTCAAAAAATAAAATCTAAAGCAGCGTTTTCAACCCTGATGAAAACAATTTTGACGCGTTTATTGAGAGCAAAAGCGATTTAAATTTTTGTTCAGTGCAAAAGCGGTATAAGTTTTCATTAAGAGCAAAAGCGGAGTAAAAAGTTAACCCGCTTTTGCTCTCGGTTTTTTGATACACCGTTTTTGCGCTGAAGTATAGTTATACCATTTTTACTCTAAGAATACGAAGATATTCCTCTTTTGCGCTAAAAAAAAACCCCGAACCGTTTTCGCTCTCTTTGTTATTTTAGCCCGCTTTTGCTCTGAGGGTGTCATATTTAGAATTAGCTCATAGCATTCTTCGTTTTTTAATAAGCAAATACTTCAGCCATTGTCATACGTGTACGCGTGAAATTCTCGGGCAATACAGTAGCCAAAACATTGCGAAAACATGTCTGACTACAAGTTGCCCGGCAATAGTATCGGCCACACATTTTCAAACATATAGCCGGGCCATCTTTTTCTGAAATATTACCGGCAATGTGCATTTTTAGTTGCTCGTTTACAGGCACCTTAAGAATATCAATAATAAAATATGTAGATACAGATTGTAATAGTAAATGTTATGTTATATGTTGATAAACAGTAAAAGTTAAAAATAAAGTTGTTAAACTAAAACTAAACATTAAAGTGCAATTAATTAAATATCCTTGGAGAAGACCCTCGTTGTTTTACCATTGGGAGAGGATTTACTATACTCAAATATTTAAAAACGTCTTTATTAAGAAGAATCTCAACACTAAAAACTAGAATTTTTTTTTTTTTCATTTTTATTTACATATAAATATTTGAAATCAAGTTATGATATGGTCTTTCATGAGTTTTTAGTGTTGAGATATTAAATTCAAATAATTGTGCCATTGTTATTGAGTTATTATTTAAAAACGTCCGCTAAGTTTACATAGCGGCCGGATGTTGATAGTTTTTGGTTGGACGAAAAATTAAATATCTGCAATTCAAGAAGAATTGTATATGTATGTGCCTATAACTTTTAATAAATTGAATCAGTTACTTTAAACTAAATTAATTCTATATAATATTAAAATAAAAAACACTATCTAATGGTGCATTTTCGACTGTATCGTCAAAATTACATTGAATAAATTCAGTTTAAAAAAATAGTGCTGCGAAATAACTGATAAACTCATTTTTTTTAAATTTTGACTTAGCCACTTCCATATTATTATGTTATTCATGTTGCAATTCCTCGTTCAATATATCATGCATTGGTCGATTAAGCGATGACATCCCAGATTATTACCATTAATGGCAAGTTATTACAAGTCGTCATAAAAGAATGAACTTGCTAATTTTTTTATGACCGATTGACATACATTTGGCTTTAAATCCAATTTCAACAACAACAAAAATTTCATTAATAAGCAAAAATAATTCAATGGAATACACTTTTTTCAATATTTATTGGCGAAAGTTGTTTATTTATACCAAATCAAGCCTATTTTTTTTATTAATGCTTTTATTTAGCTTCACCACGTATATTTGTTTGTTTGTTTCTTTGGTTCAAATCTTGCGACAGCTTTTTCAACTACTTCTACTTTACCGATTCTTATGAAACTTTGCACACACATTGAGTTTGCGTGACAATGCAAACTGACAATTTTGTAAAAAAATCAATATGGCGGTTCCAAGATGGCGAACAAATTTTGCAATTGTGTTCCGATTCCGTTGAAAATCGGTATCGGGGAGTTTTTAAGGTCACAAATGACGAATCTGTGGTCAAAATTTGAAAATTCAAAATGGGGGCGTCGATATGGCGGATGAATTTTGCAAATGTGTTCTAAACTGGAGCATCACGAGACCGAGACGAGATGAGATTTTTAAGACTCTCGGCGAATCTTGCCAATCCTAATCTCGTCTCATCTCCTCCGAGTCTCGACCAAAATTCGAAAGGAAAAAAATTTATTTTACCAGGGGTGGTAGAACGAAAGTTGTTTTAATCAACCTCTTCATACAAAAGTCTTGAATTTTTATATGAAGAGGTCGATTGAAACAACTTACGTGCTATCACCCCAGACTTATTTGCTATTATTTTGCTGACGATATCTCGACGAGATCTCGTCTCGACGACGAGAAGAGAGTAAACTTCGGTCTCGTCTCGACGAGAACATGTTAGTCGGGACCGACCTTTACTCTCGTCTCGATTCTCGAGTCGAGACTCTCGAGTTTGTCTACATCTCGTGATGCTCTATTCTGAACCCAATCGGTACGGGGGGGTTTGTAAGGTCACAAATGACCAATCTGTGGTCCAAATTTTAAAATTCTAAATGGTGGCGCCAATATGGCGGTACGATTTTGGCAATTACGATTCGCTTTAACTGAAAATCGCTATGTGGGGGTATTACAGGTCGGAAATAATGGATTTTTTGTCAAAATTAGAAATTTCAAAATAGCGCTGGCAATATGGTATGCATAACAAATCACTTTACCAGAATTTAGTAAAAAGTAAAATCCAAAAATGACTGAATTAAGACTAAAAAGGATACAATAAAAAATAGGTAAAAAACTTGTAAAGTTAAATAGTTTTATTTCAAATTACAAGCTGCACCGAAAACTGGAAAATAATAAGAACACAAACATGAACCCTCTTGAGATTCTGGTAAGAAATCGTGCAAAAGTAGCAGTGCTGTCTTCTTGTGTCGTTTGCCAAGGGGCACTTTGTGTCGCTGCGTCAGCGGATTAAGTAATAAAAACATGGGGCGCATAAAAACCTGTATAACGACTGTATAATTAAATAACAAGGAACAACGAACGAATATAGGAGGAGCAGCTATATTTGCAGAACATAATAAAAATCACCAAAAGGTTATACCCGGCATAGAATTTAATAAACCTTTATTAATTAATAATCTACGACTACCTAATCGTTCATATGAAATATTTGCCAAACAAAATAAATATACATATATCTATATAGATAGATGACAAACTTTATTGTGCATATAGTCATTTTTTTACCATTCAAATGCAATTTTAGCCCTTGATTGCATCCAAAAGTTCGTTTTATGCAAGCATAAAAAACATTTTACTAATGCTACTAATACTAATTTACTTAAAACGTTTAAAATGGCCATAAAAATTGCATCAGAGAAGGAACAGTTTTCGCCAGTTCCATGCATTGGACAACAGTTTGTTTTTCGTTTGGATCCTTACAGCTACGGTATAATCAGCAGAATGGGATGCTCATTCTCTATGCATAATCTCCTTTCCGCCAGTTCCAGGGTGTCGTTTACATATCTGATAACGAATCGGGTGTCCGTTATCACCGCAATATTCCTTCTTCTAGAGTTGTTGTCTCTCACTAGTTGACACGCCTTCAAAATTGGCACCATTTCTGGACCTTAATTATTGAATACGATTCGATTCAAATTAATCGTAAATCGTAAATATGGCATTTCTTGAATTGCAGATATTTTCACTTTTCTGACAAAAATTGCCCAAAATGTTAACTTACGACTTCTTAATTTCGAGTAATTTGTTAACATTTTTAACAATTTTTGTCAGAAAAGTGAAGATATTTGCAATTCAAGAAATGAATTATTTACGATTAATTTGAATCGAATCGTATTCAATAATTAGGGTCCTGCTTGCAAGACACTGGATCCATGCGGGAGCAGAAATTTATTGGCTATATTGAATGATTTATTCGTCCAACCAAAACCTATCAACAGACTTGCCATACTTCTTTAAATAAAAGGCTTTAGCCTATTTACCCTTTTGTACAGTGGTAATTATAAACACAAAACATGCCCTGCCAGAGGTATCAGTGCGTCTTTCAAAACTGCGTATGGGATAAAAAGCAACCTTTATTCGCATTTCCAAGAGACGAAAATGGGTAAGTTAGCTTGTTATATACATATATCTAATGGACAAAATCAGCAATAATTATTACTAACAGCGCATTGCTTTGGCTGCAAATAATAGGAAAACCCTATTTGCACAACGAGGTAAAAAAGCGAAGCTACATGAAGATTTGTGGAGCACATTTCGCCAGCAATATGTTCACCAAAGGCGGACGTCGTCTTCTACCTGGAGCTATTCCAAATTGCCAGCCGAAAACTAGCTTCTCCGATTTGGAACTGTTCTGGTATTTCATTTCTAATGTCAATGTAATATTGCTTCTCTATAGATTAGCACAAAGTCTAGTTTTCTATTTCTTTTCTTTTCTTTCTCTTTTCACGCTTTCTTATTATTTCAACATTTCCATTATCTATCCATACCACACCTTTTTTCTTTCCTTTTCTTTCTCTTTTCACGTTTTCTTTTTAGTTTAACATTTCCATAACCTATACAAATCATCATCCATTATCATTCTCATATTTTTATTTCGTGTTATTTGTTCCTTGAAATATTTGGTGCGTGTTGCGTGTAATATAGGAAATTCATTTGACAGATCAAATACACAAGGACGCGACAACAGTAAGGAGGAGGAAACAATTCTTAGAAGAAGATAAACCAGTCATCTCTTCAAATTTGGATACTGGAATCTTAAAAAAACCTGAGGAAACAATCGCAGAATCACAATGCGATACTAGTAAATTTAAAGTGCTTTCAGTAATAAATTTACCAAACATAAATAAAGCAAACAACATAGCCTTTAAAAGAAAATCACAATTGGAAGAGAATGAGGAAAATATTCCCAACCCTAAGAAAAAAAAACTCATTGCCACCACCCAAACTGAGCGTTCATTATCACTATGTACGCCCAGAAAAAGTAAATTGAAAGAACAGATAAAAGAGCTTCAGAAGCAAATTGAAGAAAAAAATAAAATTATAAGCACCCCATAAAAGAAAAGAACAAGGGAAAGCTTTATACGTGAGGCACATGATTTGCTACCAAAAGACTTAGCAAATCTTGTTGAATGCCAAATTAAAAATTCCATGAGGAAAAAGAAAGGTCAATATTATGAACATGACCTAAAGCAGTTTGCGTTAAGCTTATACTTTTTAGCGCCCATTGCTTATAATTTTTTGGCGAAAACAATAATATTACCAGCTGCATCAACGTTAAGGAGTTATGTAAAAAGCTGGCCTTCAGGGCCAGGATTAAATGATGCTTACTTCAAAGCATTACAGCTTAAAATAGAAACACTGCCAGAAATAGCAAAATATTGCATAGTTGCGTTTGACGAAATGGCAATTAAAGAAAACCTGTTCTACGATAGAAAGAAAGGTGAGATTATAGGCCTGGAAGATAACGGACTAACAAAAAATAACTTGGTAGCCAAAAATGCTTTTGTTTTGATGGCCAGAGGCATAACCCATAGTTATAAACATTTCTTGGGTTATATTTTCGTTAACACGACTTGTCCTAATGCTCAAGCAAGAGACTTAGTACTAGAAACAATAAATAAATTGCAACAAGTTGGGCTTCATCCGCAGGCTATAGTATGCGACCAAGGATCAAACTTTATTGGAGTCGCAAAATTATTAAATATTACTGTAGCGAAAACATCATTTAAAGTAAATCATCAGGATATATTATTCTTCTTTGATCCGCCACACTTAATAAAGAGTTTAAGAAACAATTTACTTACGAAAAATTTCTTCTTTGAAGAATATAAAACTGCAAAGTGGCAAGATATAAGAAAATTTCGGGAATGGGACAGAGAGCACACTTTCAAGTTAGCTCCCAAACTAAGCCCAGAGCATATAAATCCGAATTCATTTCAAAAAATGAAAGTAAAATTAGCTACGCAGGTGATTAGTGCAAGTGTGGCAGCAGGAATTTACACACAAGTCAGCACAAATCAATGCTCTTCAACGGCTATTTATACAGCCGAGCTTGTAGAAAAATTTGATAAATTGTTTGATATTTTCAACTCTTTAACATTTTCGGAAGCAAAAGAGTTCAGGCGACCTTTTAACGGAACAGGAAAGCAATTGGAACATTTAACCAATATGCAAAAGTTCTTGCGAGAGTTAAGAATTGTAGAAAAACAGAACAAGGATGTTACAAATTCCGTTAAGTTCGTAATGGGGTGGCAAATTGCTATTAGTAGCCTATTAAGTCTACAGGAAAAACTGAAATCCAAAGGAATAGATTTTCTTCTAACAAGAAATCTAAATCAAAACGGGCTGGAAAATGGCTTCGCATGAATCCGACGTCGAGGAGGTAGTAATCATAACCCCACGGCGTATCAATTTTCATGTACCTTCAAAAAAATATTTAGCATGAAATTTTTACAAATATGTAAAGGAACAAACTGCGAACCGGATAAAACTTTACATTTACCACCTGTAAATAGACAGTTAATAGAGTTCCCAGAGGCAATACAACCAAATACGGCCCCCAGTTTAATTATAAAGACCGATTTCAGTGATATGGATATCGGAGAAGAAAATGCTATGTTTTATTTTGCCGGTTGGCTCTCGAAAAAGCACAAAGAAAATCATAAATGTGAGGCCATCGAATTACCGCAAGATAAAGTGGACAGTGCATTCACAGTGTTTAAAACTTATGAAAATGGAAATTTAGTTGCGCCCACCAAACGATTTATGGATGAGCTAAAAAACATAGACAAGAAGTTTGCAGAACATTTTGAGCTTCTTATCGAAAGCACTAACATTGAGAATAAATTGTATGAAATATTAGAAAAAGAATTCAATTTTAAATGTTGCGAAGCGTCAAATAAGGAATACCTCCTACGATTGTATATTAGAGCTCAGATCAATTATACAATCAAATTCTTTAATAAAGATATTCGAAAAAGCAATAACAGACGCAAAATACTTACACTAAGTCATTTGTAAGAAACCTGGCCTGAAACAAAAGCAGGGGCATATGAAATCTCACCAAAGATTACCACTAGATCAGTTGATGCTAAGTACAGGTGAACTCTCAACTTTGTTGGGATAACTTCATCGTGCTTGGTTGAAAACTGTTGGTAAATATGTATGTATGTACAAGACCACATTAAGTTAGAACCAAGAAATGTAATAAGTTTTTCAATAACACTGTTTATCAATGCACTGAGTCATTTCTAAGAAATTAATGACGTATAAAAAAAAAAAAAAAAATATATATATATATATATATATATATATATATATATAAATATATATATATATATTAGGGTGGAGTGAAAAAATTGTTTTTTTTACAACGGCTAGGGCATACCTGCAGAAAGTTGTCATTTTAGCTTACAAATGAAGTCAAAAAATATTTGTCACCTCATTGCATGTTAAGAGGTGCCCCAGATGGTATAAAGATTTAAAAAAATTTACAAAATCAGCCTTTTGCCCACCTCGAAGATTGGCTTTTTTTATTTATGTTGTAGTCAAAATAAACATTACAATTCTTAATTTTGGCTCATTTTAAACACAAACAAAACTATCACTCAAGTTTTAGAACAAAACTTATCATGTAAACTACAAACAAGATATTTTTACCATTTTTACAAATTTTAAGAAAACCTCATATTTTAAGTATAAATGGGGCACTATACGTTTATAACTTTCATATTCGACCCTAAAACAAATTCTAAACAATGCAAAATTACTATTTCAACGATTTTTCAAAATTTATGGATGTATCAGATAGTCTAATAGTAGTATATTCACACAATTTTTTTTTGCAATTGGATTGCATTGGGGCACCTCTAAACGTCATCACAGTAAAATAATATTTTATCAGTTTCATTTACTCATACAAAGGCAACTTTTTATTGCTATTCCATTCTTCTTCTTCTTCTTTAACGGCTCTACAACCGGGATCCGGACCTGGCCTCGCGCAACTGTTCTCTCCACCGGTCCCGATTCTGAGCCGATATCATCCAGTTTGGCATCCCTAAACTCTGAGCGTCCTGGTCCACGCCATCCTTCCAGCGAAGGTTGGGCCTCCCTCGCTGTCGCACCCCATAGGTCTTACCGCAGAGAACTTTCCGAGCAGGCTCATCTTCACTCATACGAGCTAGATGCCCTGCCCACCGGAGCCTACCGAGCTTTATTTTCTTCACAACATCTATGTCGCGATAGCGCTCGTAGATCTCGTCATTGTAGAGTCTCCGGAATCGTCCTTCCTCACATACGGGGCCAACAATCCTCCGAAGTATTTTCCTCTCAAACACGCCCAAGAGGGCTGAGTGCTTTTTGCTAAGCACCCACGTTTCGGATGCATATGTGAGAACGGGTAAGACCATCGTCTTATATAGTAAAAGTTTAGACGTTATGGTTAGATATTTGGATTTGAAGAGCCTTGACAGACTATAGTAGGCTTTGTTGGCTTTTAGCAGTCGTGCGCGTATTTCTGGTTCCATGCTATTGTCGGCTGCTACTATTGACCCAAGGTAGGTAAATGATTTTACCACGTCAAACTCGTGTTCCGCTACCTTGATTGTGGTACCAATGTTAGGTGTTCTTCCAGACGAGGCCACCATGTACTTTGTTTTGCTTGGAATTGTACTTTATTTCTAAAAATGTGACATATTCGTTATAGGTTAGTCGAATCCAGCACTGTTGATTAGGGTGGAGCGATAATATATGGAGAATTTTTTTTATTTGGCTTTTGTAATGGAATAGCAATAAAAAGTTGCCTTTGTATGAGTAAAGGTCGATTCGCACTATACGGAACGTCAACGTCACGTCACGGAACGGCAACGGCACGTGAATTTTGCTTTCGATTCGCACTTAACCGTCACGTCAACGTTACGTTATTTTTTTCGTTCAGTCCAAGAAGAATTAAATAGAGTATTATTTTATTTCGTATTACTTATTTAAATTGTTATTTGGAATGCCAAAAATTAATATTAAAAAGTTACAATGATTGCATTAATTTTGAATAAGGAAGATGGAAATTTGCGGCATATTTTTTTCTTTTCATATCTTTTTAATCAATTTTTAATCATCCAAGATAAATTAATTTAATAAAAAAAGGATAATTACTTGAAAAACTCGAAATATTTCCGTTACTATGTTCACATTCAACAGAATATATCAGTCGCATCAAGGCACGTCACGTCAAAATATAGTTTCAAACTAATCTTGACGTGCCGTTACGTTGACGGTCCGTGACGTTGCCTATATATGTGAACGTGTAGTGCAAAACTCATTGAAGAATATTTTGACGTGCCGTTGCCGTTCCGTGACGTGACGTTGACGTTCCGTATAGTCAGTGACGGATTAACCCCTAATCAAATTAAGCAAATGCCTAGGGCATCACGTCTGGGGGGGCACCAGAAGAAGCACAAAAAAGGCTGCGCGTTTCATTCTAACGTCACCAGTTTATGACAACGCTTCAAATATGTCTGGGCGTTACAATGGCATGCAGCAGAAAATTCTAGAGGCGAATCTGTTTGCAATATGTGTATATCCCATGCGCAGCCTATTCTCTCAATTTTTCTGGTTCAACCATAAGATGGCGCATATTAAAAGATCATTTAGGATAATGAAAGTGTTTTGAAATCTTTATCAGAAACGAGATGGGAAGCACACACTAAAGCGACGTCAGCTCCTTCACAGACATATAATAAAATTATAGATGCATTAGAAGTCATTTCTGTGGATGCAAATAGGAGAAACCAGAAGACAAGCAGCTAATTTGTCAAATAAACTACAAGAATTGGAGTTCGTACTCATGTTGGTCATGTGGGACGAAATTTTGCAAACCTTCCGTAAAGTCAGCAAGGTATTACAAGACCCAGAAGTTACTCTAGAGACTTGCGCTAATCTCTACAAATCACTCGTGGGTTTTTTAGAAAAATTGCGGTGCGACTTTGATTCTTTAGAAGCCCGCGGAAAAGAAAATCTACCAGATGTGGAATACAAAGACACCCGTCAAAGACGAAGAAAGAAAATGCCCAATGATGGCTCAGCTCCTGAAGTAAGTTTCAGCCCAAGAGAACAATTCAAAATAACGTGTTATTATAGCATCATTGATAAATTAAATGCAGAGATGCGAAAAAGAGGAGAGATATGCAAAAAAACAGCAGACAAATTCTCATTCTTGAATGAAATACCCGAGGCTGATAAAATTTATGTGTCCTGATCAAACTGCAGAATACAGTCAGCACGGTACAAATCTAGTAAACACATATCCAGAAGACCTTAACACCGAATTAATAACAGAAATTCAACAGTTTCATTCATATGTCATAAGTAATAAGTTCCAGACCCAATGATTCGGCTCGCACAAGTTTACATCAAACTCACGCACAATTGTATAAAATAATACATGATGATAAAATGGAATCAGTTTTTCCTAATGTGGAAACAGCTCTGCGTATATTTTTATCGCTTATGATTAGAAATTGCTCAGCGGAACGTTTTTTTTTTTTTCAAAATTAAAAATATTAAAAAATGAAAAAAAGACAGAAGATACAAGAAAGGCTCGCAAATTTATCGATATTATACATAGAGACCGATATGTTAAAATCGTTCGACGTTAATACTATCTTGCGTGAATTCAATGCCCGGAAAAGTCGCAAGGCCTATTTCAATAAGTAAATAAACTATGATTTGGTTTTATTGTTGTCGCACTTACTCCACTTCGAAGGTACGATACATCTCATCATCTTATTTTACAAAAAAAAACTAAAGTTTTTAGGCGGTAAAGGTTTAAAGACCGATTCTCGTTTACATACGGATAGGGGGCCTACAGGCGTGGATTGCTTAGGGCATCAAGTAGTCTTAATCCGTCACTGCGTATAGTGCGAACCGACCTTAAATGAAACTGACAAAATATTATTTTACTGTGATGACGTTTAGAGGTGCCCCAATGTAATCCAATTGCAAAAAAAAATTGTGTGAATATACTACTATTAGACTATCTGATACATCTATAAATTTTGAAAAATCGTTGAAATAGTAATTTTGCATTGTTTAGAATTTGTTTTAGGGTCGAATATGAAAGTTATAAACATATAGTGCCCCATTTATACTTAAAATATGAGGTTTTCTTAAAATTTGTAAAAATGGTAAAAATATCTTGTTTGTAGTTTACATGATAAGTTTTGTTCTAAAACTTGCGTGATAGTTTTGTTTGCGTTTAAAATGAGCCAAAATTAAGAATTGTAATGTTTATTTTGACTACAACATAAATAAAAAAAGCCAATCTTCGAGGTGGGCAAAAGGCTGATTTTGTAAATTTTTTTAAATCTTTATACCATCTGGGGCACCTCTTAACATGCAATGAGGTGACAAATATTTTTTGACTTCATTTGTAAGCTAAAATGACAACTTTCTGCAGGTATGCCCTAGCCGTTGTAAAAAAAACAATTTTTTCACTCCACCCTAATATATATATATATATATATATATATATATATATATATATATATATATATATATATATATATATATATATATATATATATATATATATATATATATATATATATATATATATTTTTTTTTTTTTATACGGGGGATGGTGAGACTCTACATTGACACTTTCTGAGGTTCCCGCACTCAGACCGAGTTTCAGACTCCTACTGAATAAACTCACCACCCCTTTGTGTGACGCTTACCCCGCCCGGAACCGCCGCGAGGCATTACTTCGGGCGGGCGTCACCACCATGACCCTTTAGGTGTCCCTCTCGTCCTTACCCATGGGGGTTGCTACTGCTCTCGGCATTTCTTCGCCTTTCTCTGTTTCTTGTGGCTTCTTCTTGCCTTAACTTTCTGTGAATGGCCTTCAGGGTTTCTTCCACTTTCTTCCACATTTCCTCGGATCTCATCATATGCTCTACGATGTTTTCCGGCGTTAGTGGCGCCTGGGCCGTTTCTTCTAATTCCGCCCTTTCCTCGGCGTATCTCGAGCAGGCAAAGAAGACGTGCTCTGCGTCTTCTTCCGTCGCTGGGCATACCGGACACATCGGTGAATCGTCGTGCCCGAAGCGGTGGAGATATTTCCTATACCCCCCATGTCCGCTCAGGAACTGCGTGAGGTCGTAACTTACTTCCCCACGCTCCCTCGAAACCCATATTCCCACGTTAGGGATAAGTCTGTGGGTCCAACGACCCTTAACAGACTCGTCCCACTTCCCCTGCCATTCCCTTAAGGACTCACAGCGCGCAGTCTGCCGCCGTACCCTTCTTGGCTGTCCTCTACCGTATTCTGGGTCATAGAGACGCATGCCCTCCCTCGCCAGAATGTCTACGGGAATCATCCCCGCTATCACGCACGCCGCATCGTCGGACGTGGTCCTGTACGCGCAGCAAGCGCGAAGTGCACTTAGCCTATATGCACCCCTCCATTTTCTGCTATTAGCAGTCCTGTTTAACGCTGCTGCCCACACTGGCGCTGCGTATAACAGGACTGAGCTGACCACCCTCCCCAGGAGGAGGCGGCGACTCGGTCTAGGGCCCCCAACATTGGGCAGCATTCTTGCGAGTGCTGCACAAATCGCAGAAGCTTTGTCTGCCGTGCCCTCCAAGTGCGCTTTGAAATTTAGCCTCCGATCGATCATCACTCCCAGGTACCTTAGAGCGGGCTGTGAGTGGATGATCTGTTCCCCTACCTTGATCCTCACGGATACTGGCTTTCGCCGTTTGCTGATCAGCACTGCTTCAGTTTTGTGCTCAGCAAGCTTCAACCCAGCGCGTTCTAACCACGCCTTTATTTCCCAGATCGCTTCGTTCGCATACAGTTCGATGTCCTCTGGGTGTTTTCCTTCGACAACTACCCCGATATCATCTGCGAACCCGATCGCCACTGCTTCCTTTGGAAGACGAAGCCCCAATACATCATTGTACATTGCGATCCATAGGAGAGGGCCCAGGACGGAACCTTGCGGAAATATATATATATATATATATATATATATATATATATATATATATATATATATATATATATATATATATATATATATATATATATATGTATATATATATATGAAACAGAAGCAGGGGCATATGGCGTCTGAACTAAGATTACCATTACATCAGTTGATGCTAAGTACAGGTGAACTTTCAACTTTGTTGGGATAACTTCATCGTGCTTAGTTGAAAACTGTTAGTAAATAGAAGATCACATCGAGCAATCAAGAAATGTAACATGTAAGTTTATTAATAACACTATGGAATCCGTTTTATTTAATTCCTTTTGACAATTTTAGATAAAACTGCAACAAAAGCTGCGGGAACTAGACGACCAAACGAAACCAACTTGGCGGATTAAAAAAAATGTAAAAAGTGATGACAATAATCATGCATGGAAATTTTTATCGAAAGGTATATTAGTTCCGTTTATCAATAACACTGTATAATCTGTTTTAATTTTAGATAAAAAAAAGTAATATGAACCTACCAGTACATCAACTTGGCGAAAATAGAAAAATAGAAAATAAAAAGAGAAAATAAAAATGAAAATGCAATAGAGCGATATATGGCTAATAGATAAAACAAAAAAGTGTTGAAGTGTTGAATATTGAGTGAAATGGGAAAAAGTAAAAAAGAACTATTTAAAAGACATTTTATATCGTCGCATTTTATGCCAAAAAAAACAGCACTAATTAACCTTCATAGTTTATTTTTTTATTAGATGATGGAGAAGTGCTCTTATTTTTGGGATATTTCTTTTCAGATCTCTCCAGTAAGTGTAGACCTTGTTGTGGTTGGAGAGCTTAAAAGTATTTGCAAATTGTAAATAATATTATTGAATTGAAAAGGAAAAGGATAAAACAGAAGGATAAGGTAGCTTCAAAGTCTTGCACCCTTTTCCCTTTTAACTTACTCAATTATATTAATTATAATTTTTAAAGCAAATGCTTAACTAACATACACTTATTATAGTCCGGGAGCCGACGTAACAATTGGTCAAACATTTGATCAATTTTGGTACTGATGTAAAACGATTAAAAATAATGTTTTAAGAATGAAATGGACGGTCAGCTGGCCAAATTGGGGGCGGAAGGAACAGCAAAGGGAGCGAAACTTGTTAAAAAAAATTAAAAAAAAAAAACATATGATCATTATTTATTTTATATTGTAGTCAAAGATTATCGATAAAAGTATTAGGAAAAAACAGTCAGCTGGGCTAACTGCGGGTATTTCGTCGTCAGCTGATCGCTCAAACGCGTAAAAAATTTTTTTTTTTTAAAACATTTGATCATTTACAAATTTTTTTATTATGTTACTTTGATCATTCTAATGTTCAAAAATCGCAATCAGCTGGCTCTTTGTTAAGGAATTAACCGTCAGCTGGCCGCCGAAAGGTCAAATTGC
This sequence comes from Thereva unica, assembly GCA_949987705.1. NCBI lineage: Eukaryota > Metazoa > Arthropoda > Insecta > Diptera > Therevidae > Thereva > Thereva unica. Next base: position 91,104 of record CATLJY010000105.1, read on the forward strand.
CGTTTGCATTTTCCGAGGCGCGCTTGGCCTTTAAAGCTTAAGCTGACGGGGTTTCTACTCACAAACGATCAGCTCATCCTGTTTTTTCTCAATTTTATAAAATTTTTTAAAAAACTGTTTTACTTACAGGAATGATCAACCATTTTTTTTAAATTTATAGCATATTGTTTCTTACTAAAAAGTGAATTTTCACCTTATTATTAATGTAAATAAATATTACATTGAAAGTAAACTTGCAGGATTAAAAAGCACTAATATTTTCAGTTATTATTTTTATGGAAATTATGAAATTATGAAATCTTTTTAACACAGATAGAAATTTTTGTTTTGTTTTTTAAATGTAATTTACTTAGCGTTATATTAATTTTCCTCTTCTCCGGTTAATTCAGACTCAGAACTATCTGAATTTTCAGACAATGAATCCTCCGACCCAAAACTTGAAAACTCACTGTCAATATCTTCCTCTTCACTTTGTGCAACGTCAGCAACATCTGCAAAAAATACATTTTATTTTATTATGATTATTATATATGTACATTGATTTAAGTGGCGACTTATGCAGAATACCTTTGTCAAGATCATGCTCACTAGTAATGATTTCTATTGACGGAGGTAGTTGCTCACCAGCAAACCATTTAAAAGAATATTCGTTATCCTTTTCGTCCCATCCATAATCAGTTGGTTTACATAAACATTGATCTGATTGGTGCGCGCTGCGCCACAATTTGGTTATGTATATTGTACGCAAAAGGTGCTGTTTCAATTCTGCAAGCGATGGTGGCATTTGTGAACCATCAATATTCTTCAGAGGTAGTTGAAACGTTTCTTCCTTTACATCAAATTTGTAATTTCGAAGAAATGTTGCTACTCTTGCATCATTTACTTTACATATATTCTTTAAATTGTAGATGATGCATACAAATTCTTCTATGATAGGCATTATACTATCTACAGTTTCAAAGTTTAAATTGTGTAAAATACTAAACGCATTAATGATTTTTTTGCTATTTTTAAGTATTTTAAAAGGCTTAAGTTTTCCTTTCCTGAAAAAGGACGGGTTATAATCACACCCAGTGAAAGCATGAAATGCGGACAATGCAGCGGCTAAATCTTTACCCAAAGTAGCATACAATTCATTTATATTTATGCACCGGACACGATTTCCTGTACCAACTGTAATATAAATCTGTACCTCATTATTAATCAATTCCATGTTCCCAAGCATTATCACCGCTATATCGGTGTCGGAACACCTTAACAGCACGCGTGCCTTGTGGTCAATTTTACAGACGTGAAAAATAAGTTTTGTATCAGCTTCTTCTTGAGAAGGGCAAGATAAAGCACTGGCGTGCTCTTTTGAAACAATTGCATGCTGGGTTTGAAATTTGTAACAATAATCAAAATTTACATAAACGGTTTTTTTTTTAAAGTACGAAAACATATAATCGTTGGACCATTCTTTAATTAAAAACACAACAAAAGCTTCTTTAGGCTGCTTACACACCAAACTCGACATCGACATGACACGACGAAATTCGACAACATTTTTCTGTCGCGACACACATCTATTCTTATCATTAAGCGGGTCTATTCACACTGAATTCGACATCGACACGACACGACAGAACTCGACAAGGAAAAAAACTGTTACCGACGAAGGGCTTCACATTCAAATCAGTTTATATCCACTGAAGGCGACACGAGGAAAAACGTCGAACGACGACTTTCGACACGTCGAGTACTTATGCAGTGACTTTCGTTGTGTCGAGTGTCGAATTGTGTCGAATCTCCGTACACACTGAATTCAACATGACACGACATGAAATTCTTGTTCATTAGGTGTCGAATTTGGTGTGTATGAATATTCGACAAAAAATTTTTTGTCGATGGACGTTTTGTAATGTCGTGTCGATGTCGAGTTTGGTGTGTAAGCAGCCTTAAAATACATGTTCTTCAAATCTTTATGAAAATCACTTGTTCTTCGTTGATTTTGCCCGATAATTTTAACACTTTGACCTTTGCAAGTGCCCCGCATTTTATGTTCATTAACTTTAATAGATGGAGAAAAATAACGATCAAATGCTATTATTACGGTTGATGCCGCATTTGACGTAACCATTTGTAAAAATTGTTTAGCAATGTTACCAAACGTAGCAGGAACGTCTCTCATTGTATGGAGCATAAAAAACCGTCAAAAATAATGACGTCATAATGCGTAAGTTCTGTATGTTTTATTTCTTTTTCCAATATTTTTAATAAAACAGATTTGTCAGTTTTACATATTGTTCCATCTACATGACACATAGAAAAAGGAACGGGTGTTAAAGGATAAGATAACGCCTTCTCTAAATTAATTTTTTTTCCAAAGAAACTCTTAGTAATTGACCAAATAAATCACGTTCCATACGCACTTCCACTAATTTTCCAGCAGATGAAATCTTCTGTTTTGGCATTGCAGAGGTAAAATTCAACGTTTTATTATTTTTGATTGACTTTTCAAATCTTTGGCTGTCATGATGACATTCTCTTATGTATTGTTCCCTTTGAGTATTGCCTAATTCCTCTACGTTTAGTAAAAAATTGGCTATTTCATCATTAACTACCTGACCAGTTGAGACATTGTACAAACTATCCTTATCTAGAGTAAAGGAGAAAAAGGGTTCATATTATCTTTAATATTATCAACTAACTGATGGAGCATTCGATTAAATTTTCTAATGACGCATTCTTTCAAATCTGCTGTAATATCCTGTGCAGATCTTAAATTAGCTCTATCCATAACGTTTGCCGCAAAGCAGCTGATGATATCGCCGTTCCGTTGCTACGGAGTGTTGCAATTTTTTTTTCGGCCAGCTGACGGTTAATTCCTTAACAAAGGGGCAGCTGATCGTGATTTTTGAACATTAGAATGATCAAAGTAACATAATAAAAATTTTAATGATCAAATGTTTTAAAAAAAAAAAAAATTTACGCGTTTGAGCGATCAGCTGACGACGAAATACCCGCAGTTGGCTCAGGTGACTGTTTTTTCCTAATATTTTTATCGATAATCTTTGACTACAATATAAAATAAATAATGATCATATGTTTTTTTTTTATTTTTTTAACAAGTTTCGCTCCCTTTGCTGTTCCTTCCGCCACCTCTTTGGCCAGCTGACCGTCCATTTTTTCTTGACCGTAACATTATTTTGAATCGTTTTACATCAGTACCTAAAATGATCAAATGTTTGACTTTTTTGTTACGTCGGCTCCCGGACTAATAGTTCTGAGTCTGAATTAACCGGAGAAGAGGAAAATTAATATAACGCTATGTAAATTACATTTAAAAAACAAAACAAAAATTTCTATCTGTGTTAAAAAGATTTCATAATTTCATAATTTCCATAAAAATAATGACTGAAAATATACGTGCTTTTTAATCCTGCAAGTTTACTTTCAATGTAATATTTATTTACATTAATAATAAGGTGAAAATTCACTTTTTAGTAAGAAACAATATGCTATAAATTTAAAAAAAATGGTTGATCATTCCTGTAAGTAAAACAGTTTTTTAAAAAATTTTATAAAATTGAGAAAAAACAGGATGAGCTGATCGTTTGTGAGTAGAAACCCCGTCAGCTTAAGCTTTAAAGGCCAAGCGCGCCTCGGAAAATGCAAACGGCAATTTGACCTTTCGGCGGCCAGCTGACGGTTAATTCCTTAACAAAGAGCCAGCTGATTGCGATTTTTGAACATTAGAATTACCAAAGTAACATAATAAAAAAATTTGTAAATGATCAAATGTTTTTAAAAAAAAAATTTTTTTACGCGTTTGAGCGATCAGCTGACGACGAAATACCCGCAGTTAGCCCAGCTGACTGTTTTTTCCTAATACTTTTATCGATAATCTTTGACTACAATATAAAATAAATAATGATCATATGTTTTTTTTTTTAATTTTTTTTAACAAGTTTCGCTCCCTTTGCTGTTCCTTCCGCCCCCAATTTGGCCAGCTGACCGTCCATTTCATTCTTAAAACATTATTTTTAATCGTTTTACATCAGTCCCTAAAATGATCAAATGTTTGATTTTTTTGTTACGTCGGCTCCCGGACTATTAGCCTAGGATTGTCAAACTAACTTTTCTACACAATGTGTACATCGCTTGCAGAAGTGTTTTCGAGACTTTCGAGAAAAAAAGCTGACGAAGAAGAAAAAACGAAAACGAAAAACAGTGAGACAGGAGATGGAAAATTGAGTTTCTGGCGACGGCAGCTGGAGCAAAAGGGGACATACATACATCTAATTACAGCGTAATGACCTCGATTGGAAACCAAACAAACAAAGTACTAGATGATATTGTAAAATCGCGGTATTGTCAAGGTTGTAATAACATGAAAAATAAAAAAAACACTGTGGAATATGGTTTGGTGGGACGAACATGAATCAGTTTGTTCGATAAACCATACAGGTAGCTCAGGACGAATGGAAGTTGACGGGATGGTAGAAATGTTCGTGCGTGCTCTCACTTTGCATAGCTTTTTATACAAACGATGCATTGGAGACGGGGATACGAAAACCTTTACGGAATTGTTGAAACATTTCGGTGACATTATAAAAGCAGAGTGCATGATTGACGCACATTTGCACATGATTAATGCAAAAGCGAATGGGTTCGCAATTGCGCAGTAAAAAAGGAAAAGCGAAAAAGGATAATAAATTAGGAGGATGCGGTCCTGGAAAACTCACGGGGGCTTTGATCGTGGAGATGACCACCTATTATGGACTTGCGATCGGGCGCAATGTCGATTCCGCCGCTGCAATGAAAGTAGAAATCTGGGCAACCTACTATAACAAAATATCAACAGACGATTATCCGCAACATGATTACTGTCCTGTAGGCCCTGAGTCATGGTACAAATGGAGACGCGCCGAAACCACTGATGCACTGCACGGATTTCATCATGATAAACCTCCACTCGACCCAAAAGTTCAAGGAGCTATTTTCCCCTTTTTTAAAATTTGACATCAATTTTGTTTTCAATTCTGCATCCGTTCCCCTCCAAAATCTTGGGGGTAGAGAGCCATTTTGATTATTAACTTGAAAACCCCTAATTTTTATTGCAGATTTAGATTCTTCATGAAAAAATATGAAGATTTTATTCTTATCATTTTTTGTGATTCGCCTTAGATGGCGCTGTAATCGGCGGAAATAAATAAGTCATAAAAAACGTTTTCCTCCGATTACAGCGCCATCTATGGCGAATCGTAAAAAATGCTTGGGACAAAATCTTCATATTTTTTTATGAAGATTCCGAATCTGCCAAAAAAATGGAGGGTCCCATTTAAATTTCCAAAGTTGCCCCCCACCCCCCAAAGAGAGGGTTGTTTGGGGGGTCCATTTTTGTATGGTCGGATAGAGTTTCAAAAAATATTGAACACGTGTTTTTTGTTTTTCTATTTCAATCCCAAATTTCAGAGATATTTGGGTGGTACGGGTGGTTTGGAACACCCTGTATATTGGTAAGTTAGCGTTTTTGTTGAGTATAATTTTAATATAATATGCATCTCAATTTTTTATTTGTTTTATTACATTAAATATAACGACCTATTTTCTTTTCAGATGAAGCTTACATACATAAAACGCATGCTGCAGCAAAAGTTTGGATTTCACAAAATCAAAAGGAGGGTCCCAAGAAAGCGTTATAAAAGGCGCCCGCTTCTTAATTGTTCGCAGAGGAACCAAGAAGTGATCCAAGTGACATTTGTGCCAAAATGGAGATAACGTAATTTCTGCAGTTAAATAGGTCAAATTTACTTTGTCACAGCGATTCAAGCAACTAGCATATTCATTGTAGGCAAAAAGATGTTAGTAGCTATTTCTATTTTATTCAATTAAAGCTTTTTGCTCCGTGCAAAAGTGAACTATGTTAATCAGTGTCACTTGGATCACATTATTTCCAAAAAATCTGGAGAAGTGATCTATGTATCTGTGCCTTATAGCCCAGTCACTTTATACATGAACCTCTGAAAAAATGCAACTGGAGATTTATCAGCGGGATTCTCTTTATTTTGGGGTCACAAATAATTTCCCAAAAGTCCATAAAGCCAACTGACCGGCTACTCGAGTTATGGGGGGTCAAAGGTCCCTAAAATCTAGTTTTCTCCAATATCTCGTAAATTATCGGTTTTACGCAATTTTTGGCTAAGTAAAGATTGTTCGTGAGATGAATCTGCATAAAAAAGTCCTGTACAAAATTTACGTAGAACCAATAGTTTTTGAGATATGGGGCTGAGAAAACTCGGCCATCGCGCTGCATTCGTTTCCGCACCACCTTTGAAGTAGAATGCAAGCAGAGTTTTTATATAGTATCCGCAGTAGGCCTAGTCCAAAGGTTACCAAGCTTAAAAAATTTTTGTTGATTATCTCTCTATCTCTTCTATCTTCACTTCTTTCATGTGGTCATCTTCATCAACACTCATCTCAGAGGAAAATAACGAAATGTGGTCGGCGCTACCATCGTTCAACTCAGGGACAATGGTTGAATCCCCGGACATCGAATTGAGACACGACGGGCCCCGATAAGAGCCATAAGCTACAGAACATGGCAACCCTACTTTTCTGCATTCTGCATTTTATACATAAACCTTTGGAAAAAAATGCAACTGGTTTTATGCAATTTTTGGCTAAGTAAAGATTGTTCGTGAGATAAATCTGCATAAAAATGTCCTATACGAAATTTAATGGTTTTTGAGATATGGGTTTCGGGCATCGGGCGGCATCAATTTTTCAGAAATATTCGTACATTAGTTTTGCAAAATGCACTAAAATTGATTTTCGTGACCTTTGACCCTCCATAACTCGAGTAGCCGGTCAGTTGGCTTTATGGACTTTTGGGAAATTATTTGTGACCCCAAAATAAAGAGAATCCCGCTGATAAATCTCCAGTTGCATTTTTTCAGAGGTTTTGCCTTTTTTTTGTATAAAGTGACTGGGCTATTAGGCTGCGTACGAAATAGTTTAAAATCAAATTAAAAACTTAACCTTTTAACCACATTAATATTAAAAAATCCACCTTTAGACAAAATCTTTCTTTTTGTTTAATCTGGCAACTCATAGTACAACCAAAAATTACCCACAAAGATACTCTCAAAATTTCCCATAAGCTCCCTCGCGAGTGAATATATCAATCGACAAGGTGCAAGCGAGACAAAATTCAATTTAAAAACAAAACAAAAATCGAAGAAATAGGGGGTAAATAAAGAAATGTTATTTCACGAAGTGTGAAAGAGACGCACTGATATCTCTTCTCCGCAATTTTTTGTGCCGTCTGGACTTTTATTTTGCTTGTGTGAATTCATGTACCATCTTCGTGTACTTCCTGCTCTGCATGTGTTTGTGTAGTTTGCCGTTGCTCCGCCCTCTCGCCATTCCGGAGCGCGTATATGAATAGATTAGAATCACTGACATATAGGAATGGACTGCTGATTGACAATGCTGAATGGCACCATTTTTCTCCAGATATAGAAAACCTTTTTTACGTAAACAAAAAAATTCTTCGAATTTAAGAGGAAATAAGTGATAAAATGTCTCTAATAATTAATATAAATATATTTCCATCACTCATTTTTATTTACCAGCAGTTTTTCCATTAAATAAATGAATTTATCTTAAAACTGTGACCGTTATTTCCCCTGTTTAACCAACTTTTCAAAATAGCTCAAGAGTGAGGCAGAAGAACGAAAACTATACCTGTCTATTTTTCTCTAATTATGTTTACATCGCTGACATGCGCTGGCAATTACAGTTCATAGGAATTTAACGTGGGAGTGAGGCAGCAATAGTTTTTGGTGCCATTTTTTTGTATGGGATTTTGTTCATTTAGCAGTCCATTACTATATGTCAGTGATTAGAATGAATAGATTTTTACTTTCCGTTTTCTTCGCACAGAAAGGATTACATTGTCTTATCTTTCTGAGTAATTTTTGGTACAACATTGTTTTAAGATAAGGGGATTCCCCCAAAACGAAAAGAAAGATAATATTGCGACGCTATTGTGTGAACGCTACTGGTGAAACGAGTGGTTAATTTTTATTTGAATCAAAAACGTGTTTAAATACTACATTTTAATTTAATTCCTGGGTGTATACATAATCTATATTATGAGCAAAATACGGGAGCACATCCGTGGGAGTTGGATTATCTTTTGGTAACGAAAACCAACAAGATTCTTCGGACACGGAGGAAGATCCATATTATACAGATAATACTACATAATTCACCCGACAGAGGATGAGGTAGAAAGTACTGATCAGGAAGGTAAGAGAAAATTTCAAACATTATACAAAATAAGATTCGTGTCTTCAGAAACTATAGAAAATATCGGCAGAGAAGTTAACACTTAAGTTCCTGCCATACTCTCTACTTCAAACTCGGAAAATTTGGGTCAAAGTCATGAATTGAATATAAATTCGAAAAAAACGTCCCCGAAATGAAATCGCCTGGAAAAGAAATGTTGAGTGCGTTCCATAATATACTGGGAGCACTGCCCTAGTTTTGTCGTTCCGTTTTCACCAAACAGTGCCCTCTCGCAGTGCTCTGGGAACATTCATGACGTCATGAATATTCCCCTTTTTACTACTGGCTGGGACTACTGCTTTGAAAGAGGTAATGTACTCCCAGTAGTTTCAACAGGTTTTGATAGATGTGCATCGTGGCTGTAAAAAAATTTAATCGTGAGCAGTAAAATATGGCAAGCAAATTAACTTTAATTGATAGTTCTTCTAATATTTCGTATGAAATATTACTAGACGAAGAAACTGCCGATAAAGCCGCAAATGGTAAAGTAAATTATTTATAAATAAAAATTTAACCTAACTTTTCATAAAAATTTATAAATTTTTCTTTCCAGATATTGTTTTCGCGATTTCTTTGCTAGAAAATGCTCTAAAAGGTAAGGAAATTTAATGTGTGTTAACTAAAAGATAATTATACTAAATTTGTTTATTTCTAATAGGAAAATATGAATATACAAGATCTTCACCTGATGACTACTCATCATCAGACAACAGTGCAGATATCGGTAAAATTTGAAAATTTTCGATATTTTTAAATAATTATTTAGTTTTCCATTATTTTCTTGGAAACTCATCATTTTACAGGTAAATATAATTGGTTGGAAGCCGAAGTGTTTCTCTTGATTGATTGTTATAAAAACAATCAAGAAAATTTTTTGGACGAAAAAATACCCAAATCAGTGGTTTGGAAGGATGTAGAGCAAAATATGAGTGATATAAGAGCGCAAAAGAATTTGCCTCCTATATCGATGAAAAAATGTATTTCCAAAATGGATACCTTAAAAAGGCATTACAAATCATTAAAAGACGCATTAAATAAATCCGGGAACAAAAATATAACATGGAAATATTTTAATGTAAGTAATATTACAATATTATACATTTACAACGTCTAAATACCTATATAAGTTTCTAGTATTAACATTATTTCCAATATCAAGGAATAAATTATATATTTACAGCCGATGGATGAACTACTTTCAGAGGAAAAATGGTGTTTTCGACTGGATTCTTTTATCCAGCCGTGAGTCTAGGGCGAATGCGCCTTAGCCTCAAGATGTTGGATGCAGTGGCTCTTGGACCGCTACACCAGGTGAGCAACCGTGTCAGAAGGTAGTTTTCAATGATAAAGTGCAGTGGCTCTTAAACCAGTGCACTATATCAACAAGATGGTGAATTGTTGCAGCAGCTCTTAAACTACTACAACCTTAATGAACGATGCAAATGGCTCTTACGCCACTACACCAAGTCAAGAAAACTGTAAACAAAATGATTATTAGCTGCAGCAGCTCTTCAACTGCTACAACACCTTGAATAATAAAAATTTAAGTCAACTCTCTGAAGTCTGATTATGAAGTGAACATTTATTAGCTTGATTCTTAGTATATATTTACAATTTTCCTAAAGCTAAAATCCTTAACTAAAAGTGCAAATTAAAAGTTAAAGGGCAATTCGGCAGATTCTCACGAGTCCCATCGGCTGCAGGTGATAACATGATCCGTGAGCAATGCACCAAGCAAATTCCGTTTTTAGGTTTCTCACGGATCATATCAGTGCCAGACAGTAATATGAGCCGTGAAAAGATTCGTGAAAATCTGCGCGCAATTGAAATTAGGTGATAATAAACAAAATGCAAAATTATTTGCTGATGAGAAATTTTAATGTTTCAAAGTGATAATTGATAATGATGATAATTAAATGTGCAAAAGTTATAACGACTAAATTTATGGTGGAAGTTAACATCCTCCCGGCCGTTGAATGGGCTGCATTCAACTATATTAGGTATCGAATACCTTGGCAATTTCTGGGTCGGATAAGTTTTCACTGTCTTCCTTGGTGGCTCCAGATTCTCCGGTCAAGATTGTAATTGTTGGTGGCTGCGTTTGGCTTTTATGACATTTCTTCCATGACAAATATGCTGCTATGACGCTTACTGATATTAAGCAAATGTAACCGAGGCTGTAATGATGCACATCATGTGGGAGTACTTTAGCTGGAAGTTCAGGATGGATATCCAATAACCTTCGTTTGATCGCCTCCAAGTCCGCCATGTGAGGGTTATACTCGTTATGATGCAGTGCTGGAGTCAGTTGCTCTGCTGTGATGAAGTTTGTTAGATTTACAGAAGGCAAATATGATGCTCTCACAATGATAGGGTAGATGTTATGTTCTTGTATCGTAACAAGTGGTTGCTTGATCACGCAGTTGTCTTGCATGCTCAAGACTCCAGTGCGCTGGAGTAAGAGTTGTGCGAGTTTGCCTCCGCATACAACGTTGATGGTGGTAGCTTCTTCCAGCAAGTAAATCCACTGATTGGAGTTGTGTAACTGTATCCAATAAGGTCCTGGCTCAGTCTTCATTACTTGACATGATGAACTTCTTGGTAAGTGATTTAACAGATTAATCTCTCAGGCACTAACGGATGATCCCTTTCGATACATGGGTTGCGTCTGCTTGCATAGGTGTCTGTCTGGTGTGATGGAGATGCAACTAAGCAATGCTTGTTCCGTTAGTGGATAGTACTGATCACGGTGTAGGTTGACAATCAGGAAGGGATACGATGGTCTAATGGCGGCGAATGTTTCGTGAATTTTGGTTGGGTTTGGAATAAGCTTGAATAACTCGTAATCTTCTGACGGTAGGATCGGGAGGCGCATCCTGAAAATACGTGATTTGTTGTGGCTCGCCCTTCAATGGTCACCATGCTGTAAAATCGTAGAATGTCGTTTTCTGTTAGTGAGAGTTTCAAGGAGGGCGGTAGCCTTCCCTTGATTGCCAAAAACTCCGCCTTGAATTGATCCGGAGATATCAGTAGGGTGTTAACCCTTCCATGGTGTGTATCGGTCAGGACATCCAATATGGAGTATTGTACTCGCTGAAAGTTTGATTACAAGGAGGAGTATCTGAATGACCAATGTTGAAAATAGTTGGGAGAGTTGCTCCTGATATAGTTCCTCCTTAACAGAGTTAAGCTGTTTAGAAATCTGGTTGTAGTGGGCTTCTATTTGGTGAAACTCTTTAAATATGTCCTCCTGGTTTCTTTTCATAACGTTCACTGTAGCATCCAAAATGGACATTTGATTGCGTGCCAGGATGGCTAGATGTTCTTCATTTTGCCGGAGATTGTCTATTGTCGAGGCCATTTTGTCTGCATATTCGAAATCTAGCACCCCGAATAGTGAACTAGCTATGTTACCGATAAAATTTAGAGCCCCTCTCTTGGTTTGTGTTGGAACTTGAAGAAGCTGATTGCCTTGCTGTAACTCGGTGACGGCCCGCGTAATTTGTGAGATGATTCGTAAACAGGGTTGGTGATCACGTATCATTTCACAGGTTTTTCCTAGAGTTGCTGAGGAGTTAAGAAGCATTTCAAATTCAGTCCAATAGGGTCGCATATCATAATATGCCACCAGATTCCATTCACTGGTGAATACGTTAGCAGCTCCAAAGTAGAGACCTGGATTGTTGTCAAACGGAGTGTATTTGACAGGAGGGCTATTGGCGAAAGGCAGTACAAGGCATGTGATGAAGAGGCTGAATAATGCTGAGCCTACGGACATGCGTGCCCTTTTATGAGGCCTCGAGTTGCTGTCTGCTGGTTCAGCTGAGGTGGTCCTATCGATGCTACTTATATCTGTTTTTTCTGTGTGTCCGTTTGCCGATTGCGGCGAGTCTTGAGTTTGTTCGGGTTGGTCTATCGGGTGTTGTTGGTTGTTGAGTGGAAGTTGAGCTAGATTGTGTATTGGGCGCTGAAGTATGCTGGTAGATGTTTGTACATCGGCGACCTGCACAAGATCATCTGTTCCCTTAATGACTTGTATGATCCGTCCTAAAGGCCACTTCATTGGGGGGGGGGGTGTTTTCTTCTTTAATTATCACCATAGTGCCTGGTTGGGCGTTTTGACATTGAGATTTCCATTTATGGCGGTATTGTAGCTCATTTAGATATTCTTTCGTCCATCTTTGCCAAAATTCGTTCTTTAAACGCGTGATAGTGTTCCAGCGAGCTGACAGGCTAGTATTTAGTGCCTTGGCGTGCGGGTCCACGGCTGCTGTAAGGGGCTCTCCGATCAGCAAATGAGCCGGAGTTAGGACTGTTAAATCATTGGGGTCAGCGGAGAGCGGTGTTAGCGATCTGGAGTTCATTACTGCTTCGGCTTCGATTACAATAGTCTCCATTTCTTCATACGTCAACTTCGTGGAGGCGATGGTACGTTGTATGAGGTGTTTTGCTGATTTTACGGCAGCCTCCCATAGGCCACCAAACTGTGGTGCTTTCGGCGGGATGAAATGAAATTCTACACCCTTGCGACTACACTGTGCCGTTATTTTCTCCTTTGATCTGTCATTTTCCACGATCGTCTGTAGGTCGCTGAAACGATTGCTGGCCCCCACAAAATTCGTGGCATTGTCACAATAGATTTTGCTACATAGGCCTCGTCTTGCCATAAACCTTTTTAACGCTCCTAGGAAACCGTCTGTTGATAAATCGCTCGCTATTTCCAGATGTACTGCCTTGGTCGCGAAGCAACAGAAGACGGCGATATAGGCCTTCTTGGGATGTTTCCCTCGTTGTGTGAAGTGCGTCCACAAAAATCGACCCCTGAATTCACAAATGAGCGAGCTGGTTGCACCCGATCTGCCGGAAGGTTGCCCATTAGCTGCTTAAAAGGTTTCGGCTTTGCTTTGGCGCAACGGACACAATGCTGCACAATGGAACGAGTGATACTCTTTCGTTTTACTGGCCAAAATTTCTGACGTGCAATGGCTAGCAAGGCTTGAGGTCCTGCGTGAAGGTTTTCTTTATGTAAATCGTTAAGCAATAACTTGGTGAAGGGATGTGCGTGTGGCAGTAGAATTGGATGCTTGGCGTCATAATCAAGTGCGGATGCCTCCAGGCGGCCGCCAACACGTAGCATACCCCTGTTGTCAACGAAAGGAGCCAAACTGCTGATGTCGCTGGTCTTGGGTGCCTCTCCGGATCGAGTCAGATTTTTGATTTCACCGGCGAAATGTTCTTTCTGCATGTGTTACATATTACAGTTAATGCGTCATCTAGCTCCAGAACGCTAGGCGTGATGCTAGAGCATTTGGATTTGTTGTGACCCCTTGTGTTGTTTACAAAGCGATAAAGATATGCTATGATGCGTGTAGCCGCCGGAACGAGTTTCGATGATCTATGGATTCAATTGATTTGTCTGACTGCGTTACTGCGAAGACGGTACGTATTTTTCTCTTCTTTCGAGAGTGCAGTCATGAAGTTTTGTATATGGTACTGGCCATTTAGTTTCACTACCATGAAGAAATATTGGTCCGTAAAACCAAAAGTTGTTGTTCGCCAATTTTGCTGGCGATGGAGGAGGTCTGCTGGATTTTCGTCTGACTTGACATGGCGCCACTGTTGTGGTATGGTTACTTGTTGAATGGCTGATACTCTGTTAGCAACAAAAGTATGGAAATTGGAAGAATCGGAGTTTATCCAGGCGAGCACCGCAGTTGAGTCTGTCCATAAGAAGATGACATCCTTCATGAATCTGAGATCATCCTTGAGACGTTGGCACAGTTCTGAAGCTACCTTAGCAGCACAGAGTTCCAGTCTGAGCAGAGTTATTTGCTTCATGGGGGCTACCTTTGATTTAGCGCAAAGTAGTCGTACCTGTACAATGTTGTCTTTATCTGCGGATCTCACGTAGGCCGCGGCGCCGTAGGCCCGCTCCGATGCATCGGCGAATATGTGAAGTTGAAGGTTTTTCGGCGTTTTGTGCGAAAAGACGTGCCTTGGAAATCTGATTTCTTCCAAAAGCCGTAGATCCTCGCGGAATCGGGACCAAGATGTGTGAAGGTCTTGTGGCAGGGCGGCATCCCCATCCAATTTTAACGACCACATTTTTTGCAGAAACAACTTTGCTGATACTACTACTGGAGCCAAGATGCCGAGTGGGTCGAAAATGTGGGCGGTATCGGATGATGCGTTTCTTTTTGTAATTTGTCTTCTTTCGATGCATGTGGTCTTTACGCAAAAGGAATCAGTTTTTGGAAGCCATCGGTAGTCCAGGGGTAAGGCGCCTGACTACTATCCCCAGAGGTCCCGGGTTCGATTCCCGGTGGTGCCACGGTCCTAGCCTTTCCCAATTTCCCGCCTATATAACTTTCCTTCTTTCTTCTTCCCTCTTTACATTCCTGATTCCTTCTGTCATAGCCCTCCTTAGCCCTTCCCCGCTCCACCAAAAGCGCATGTCATCGGTTGGTTGATGAGACTCAACTCGTTTCAGGAGGCATAACACTCCAACGAGTTGTTTCTCGATGCCCCGATGTCAAAGTCGCTATAGTAATGGTTGAGAGTACATAGGTGGACTAAAAATATCGCGGGAAGGTTGTGACAGTTCCTTCCTCCCCGACTAGAGCTGCTGTTCGACATTGCACTCTATAAGAAGAAAATAGATTGTCAACAGTATAAAGGGCTGTGACTCTAGCCTTTCACATAAAAAAAAAAAAAAATATAAGTCCCATGGTCTTGACGTTTTGATCTTCATGATTGTTAAAGCCTAGTTGAACTTCTTGGTCGGATGGAAGTATGTCCTGAAGCAAACGGGGATTATTTGCACACCATTTGCGCAACCTTAAACCGCCGGATTGAAGCAAGACCCTTAATTGAGTTTGCATTGCAATTGCTGTGGGAAGACTATCTGAACCAGTTAGTACGTCGCCGACGTAAAAGTCTCGCTGAAGAATTTCGGCACCTAATGGATAAGTATCGGCTTCTTCCTCGGCTAGCATTTTTAAATATCGTGTAGCGAGATATAGTGCACAAGTGGTTCCGTAAGCCACTGTACAGAG
This sequence comes from Thereva unica, assembly GCA_949987705.1. Lineage (NCBI taxonomy): Eukaryota > Metazoa > Arthropoda > Insecta > Diptera > Therevidae > Thereva > Thereva unica. Next base: position 106,496 of record CATLJY010000105.1, read on the forward strand.
TTGATAACATTTGAGCGTCTCTTCACGATTATTCCTCCACCAGATCAACTGGTATTTGCGGCTGGCTTGATTCACTTGTATTTGCCGATACATGTTTTCAATGTCGGTTGTAAACACAAAACGTGGTAAGCGGAAACGTAACAATATTGTGAAGACATCATCTTGAATCGTGGGCCCGGTAAACAGCAAATCATTTAAAGAGAGATTTGTTGAAGTTTTAGCGGAAGCGTCGAAAACAACCCGAAGTTTGGTTGTTGTACTCTCGGGTTTTATAACGCAATGGTGAGGTAGAAAATAATATGGTTTTTGAATTGTGTTGAGGTCGATCTCCTGCATGTGCTCGAGCCTCAAATATTCCTCCATGAACTCGACGTATTGCGTCTTGATGTCGGCATTCTTATTTAGCTTTCGCTCTAATGACTTAAATCGGGCCAAAGCCAGGTCCTTAAACTCGGCTAGGGTACTTGGATCGCTGGATATGGGTAGCTCTACCGTGAATCTGCCATTCGTATCTCTCGTCGTTGTTTGAATGAAATATGTTTCGCATCGACCTTCAGCTGCCTCTAATCGACAAAATTTTTCGATTTGGTGATTGAGAGATTCGTCCTCACTGGTAATTCCACAAGTGGCTATGCTATCTCTATCTGCGTCTAAGGGAAACTCTCCTGACACTATCCAACCAAAAACAGTGTTCTGCATTATTAGGGAGTGATCATGCAGACGGTTTTGGCCCACTGTCAACAAAGAATAAAATATTCCTGCACCTATAAGTAGATCTATTGACCCTGGTTTATGGAATTGTGGATCGGCAAGAGCGATATTTTGCGGGATGCTCCAATCGGCAGTGTTTATTGGACTAGTTGGTTGCGGTGATGTGACCTCCGGTAGGACATGAGCTTCAATCCTGGTAGTGAAACCGTTTATCCGTGATTGTAACCTCAAGCTTACTCTGCGACGACTTCCCTGTTTAAGTCGGCAAATCCCTTCTATGCACATCGTGTCAGGTGTTCCTCGCAGCCCCAGCTTTCGTAATAATTAATCTGTGATAAGATTGAGTTGGGATCCGGAATCTAGTACAGCTCGACATTCAACTAAAGATCCCTTGTCATCGTGCAGCCTAAGGATTACTGTACCAAGCAACACCTTCTTATTTCCTGATTGAGATTTTGTGGTTAACAATATGCACTGGTCATCTGGGCCTTCTTTGGGTCGACTAGCTGGAGAAGTTGTCATCAGCGATGAAGAGGAAGCTGCTTGCGTTGTCTTGGAGTGTGCTGGAGGATGTACCTTTGGCGATGGCTGTGGTTCTTTGTTCACCATGGGCAAGTGTAGTAGGGTGTTATGCCTTTTTTGACACCTTGTGCACCCTCGAGAAGGACAGTTCTTTGAATTGTGATTGGCCTTAAGGCAGTTGACACAATGCTTGGCTTGTTGTACTAGATTGAGTCGTTTATTTGGACTCATCTGCAGAAATCGTTCACACGTGAATAATGGGTGTTCACTGTAGCAGTCGCTACTTGTTTATACGCGTTTCGTTGTAATAAGTTTTATTCAAGTATCCACTCAGTTTCTATTCTAATAATTTTAAGCACAGTGTTTTTGGTTACGTCACAATTTGGATTCTCACTACTACTATGAAATACACTTGGGGAATTTGGATTGTCATATCACGTATGTATACACTGTACACAGAATCAATTTTAAAAACATAGCCACACAAATATTGTGATATTAAAAATAATTTTGAATATTTGTAAGAGTATTAGTTAGGAGTTTATTCGATAAGGAAGTCTCCTATAATAAGTTGTATAATTAAAAACCGTTATGTAATTTTCGGTGTGACATAATAAGAAATAGAAAAATCTTAAACTATTAAAATCTAAAACTATTAAATATAATAATAGATAAACGTTAAATAAACGTATTAAATAAAAGAATAATATTAATATAAAATATGTGAAGTAAAAGTTTTTATTGGCAATATATATACATATATCACTTATATATTGCAATGAGATGAGGGAAGACGCAAAAATTAGTAGGGGAGAAGTGGCATGAAGGAGCCAGGTTTTGAAAGAGCCACTTGCGTTATTTCGGTAGTTTAGGAACGAATTTAGTTGACGATATTATTTTTGGGTGACAGCACTGATTTCCCGTCACCCACAATGATTTGAAAGTTCTCCGAAATCAACGGACGCCGGTACATCAAGTCAAAGTTTTTGGCACTAAAAAGTAAATATTTTGCTCCATTTAAGTTGTATTTTGGCATTTTATTGTAAAGAAATATAGATACAGGGATTGTGAACTGAGGTTGGGCATATATTTGGCCTTGAAGCTGCGTAAAACCTGAGCCGCAAAAGGTTTGATATTGTTGTTATTTTGTAGGTTATATTTTTTTTAAGAAGAAGTTATGAAAGAGCCGGGTAAATGGGCCTTGAAAGAGCTGGCTCTTTCATAACCGGCTCTTTCATAACAGTGCATTTGAACTTTATAAAATATAAAATATACATTGCACCATGACGTGACAAATGACATGACGGACTAGTAGTACAAAGGGTGATTCCTGAGCTTAGCACTGCCACATAAAAAAAAAAAAAAAATAAAATATAATAGTAATAAATATTATATTTTTTCATATAATATTTAACTATTTACTTCAGAAATTCCATGATGGAGAAACCAGGTCCAAAAAAAACGAAAAAGACCCGAAAAATCGGTAATTGAAGAAGCAGTCAGTGAAGTTTTGCAGAAAGGTCAGTCCATAAACAAAACTGCACTTGCCATGTGCACGTTCGAAGCGTTGGGGACACTAGTAGTTATCCTATAGGAGAGGAAAGGCTAAACCTGGACTAGGAAACACCCAAAAACTCCAAATGCTGCGTGCGTGTTCTAAGCGAAGGCCACCGGAAGCACTTAGCGGACTCACATAGGACTGACAAACTCTCATACGTTTCCTTTGCTCCTATTTCAAACTCAAAGCTTGGGGGTGAAGTGACCACGACCTCTACGTAAGAGTGAAGAGTCCATCACACTGGTTCACCTTGGGCTATGCATTCTCGAACGTAGCGGACAGACAGTCGTTCTCCCTACCTTACGTTCTCCTTGTGTTCAATTCATTCCCCAATCCGAAATCCTCTGGGTCGGATCAAAGTGTAATGCGAACAGTGCCGATGATAAGTTTGGCTGGGGACCCAGATTAAAAATTAGCTCAGTCGTGTACGGTGTGCTCCGGATACCTGGCGACCTCCGCTTCTAACTAGCCTTACCTGGGTACTGCGGATCTCTGCCCGGTTGGACCTCGTTTCTCCGCTACTCGTGGGAGTAATTGTGAAAACAGTCAACAAAACAGGAGTCCGGTTCCCCTAAAAGCAAAAACCGGAAAGGGCCACAAATTCCGCAAATAACAAGGCTTCGGCAACCCCGAGCCAACCCAAACCAAGTGGAGCCGCAAGCTCTACCCCTCTAACCTGCTCCTTCTTGCGGTTAAGTCGCTGCCCAGTGCACACTTGCGGGGCGGCCGCTGCAAGGGGATCAGCGGAGCAAATTGTCTGCGAAAGGGCCAAGGACCTGAAAAGCGAACCAACAGAATCTTTCGCCGCTTGGCCACCAACCCGATCAGGCAAGACCCAAGTGTCGAAGAAGGACAACACCAAAATCCAGGATGACATTGCTCGGGCAAAGCAAGTCATATCAAAGTCACATCATGCAATGATTATTATCCTTACTAATATTATAAATGCGAAAGTAACTCTGTCTGTCTGTCTGTCTGTCTGTCTGTCTGTCTGTCTGTTACGCTTTCACGCCTAAACCACTAAACCGATTTTGAAGAAATTTTCAACAGACATAGTTTAGACCTTGGAGACGGACATAGGCTACTTTTTATGGAGAACAAAAGGGTTGAAGGGGGTGAAATAGGGTTCAATAAGTTGTAAGGGGATTTTTTTCTATTGTATAAAAAGTAACTGACTGACAGACAACGCACAACCTAAACCGCTAGAGCTAAAGGGCTGAAATTTTGACTGTGCATCCCTATAATGGCGTGGAGATCCACAAAAAAGCGATTTTTCGAAATTCATCCCCTAAGGGGGTGAAATGGGGTTTATCCAAACCGCTGGAGCTATAGGGCTGAAATTTTGACAGTGCATCCCTATAATGGCTTGGACATCCACTAAGAAGCGATTTTTCGAAATTCATCCCCTTAAGGGTGTGAAATGGGGTTTTTACAAACCCCTAAAGCTATAGGGCTAAAATTTTGACAGTGCATCCCTACAATGACGTTTACATCCACTAAAGAGCGATTTTTCGAAATTCATGCCTAAAGGGGGTGAAATGGGGTTTATCCAAACCGCTGGAGCTATAGGGTTGAAATTTTAACAGTGCATCCCTATAATGACGTTTACATCCACTAAAGAGCGATTTTTCGAAATTCATCCCCTAAGGGTGTGAAATGGGGTTTTTACAAACCGCTAAAGCTATAGGGCTGAAATTTGGACAGTGCATCCCTATAATGGAGTGGACATCCACTATTAAGCGATTTTTCGAAATTCATCCCCTAAGGGGGTGAAATGGGGTTTATCCAAACCGTTGGAGCTATAGGGCTGAAATTTTGATAGTGCATCCCTATAATGGCGTGGACATCCACTAAGAAGCGATTTTTCAAAATTCATACCCTAAGGGGGTGAAACGGGGTTTATCCAAACCGCTAAAGTTATAGGGCTGAAATTTTAACAGTGCATCCCTATAATGGCGTGGACATCCACTATAAGGCGATTTTTCGAAATTCATCCCCTAATGGGGTGAAATGGGGTTAACCCACACCGCTGAAGCTGGAGGGCTCTAATTTTGACCGTGCATCACTATATTGACGTGGGCATCCACTTAGGGGCGATTGAAATTTATCCCCTAAGGGGGTTAAATGGGGTTAAGCCAAACCGCTGGAGCTAAACGGCTGAAATTTTGACAGTGCATCTCTATAATGACGTGGACATTTACTAAGAAGCGATTTTTCGAAATTCATCTCCTAAAGGGGTAAAATTTGGTTTACCAAACTACTGGAGGTACAGGGTTGAAATTTGGACAGTGCATCCCTATAATGACATGGACATCCACTAAGAGGCGATTACTCGAAATTCATCCCCTAAGGGGATGAAATGAGGTTAACCCAAACCTCTGAAGCTGAAGGGCTGAAATTTTGACAGTGCATCCCTATAATCACGTAGAAATGAATGACTCGAAATTCACTTTACTTAATATTCATTTGTGATTGTTTCATAATTTCTTACATCCACGTAAATAGGCGAACAAACTTAACGAACGTTCGTCAAACCCTAAAATGTCACTTTTCTTGATGACATATACATGCCAATCTACTTTAAAACTTGCAGATTTGTTGAGCAGAGGTGATATTCGCAGCAATTTGTTTACCATATTTATTAAAAAAATGCACTATAATAAATTCTTTTTAGGGATAATAAGAGCTGACTTTTTTGTTGGTTTTTTTTTTTCAAGGAAAACATTGCACATAATAAACAGTTTTTGAAGGCGTTCCGAGGCACGCGGGTTTTATGCTAGTTTTGTATAATTTTCACAGTACCTATCACTTTATAATACAGACTGACTCTTTCATAACTTTTGGTGGCTCTTTCAATACCAAAGAGTTATGAAAGAGCCAAAAGACACATTTTTTCAAAATGAGTATATCATTGATTGTTTCATTGTCTCTATTGTTTTTTCGTATGAAATTACCTATTTTAATAAATAAATAATAATTTGAGAAAAAAAAATCATCATTTCTTTCATTAAAACTATATTTTTTTGCTTCGTTTCGTAAACTGGCTCTTTCATGCCACTTCTCCCCTACGTCCCCCATTTCATATTGGTGACCCCGACATTAGAAGAACGAAGAAATTTTTCAAAGAAAAAGAAGAAAGGAGAATTTAAAAATTTTTATGAAAGAAAATTTATGAAGAAAGAAGATATGAAGAAAATTTTGAAAATTTTACGAAGAAAAGAAGAAGATTCAAGAAAGAAAAGCATTTGGTGAAAAATTTTAAGAGGAGGTTCACTTTTTATTAAGGAGACCAAGTATTTATTTTAATTAAATATTTTTCTTTAATTTTAAAATTTAAATTGTATGGAATTGCTTACACTAAAAATCTGGTTGCCTGTAAAGTCCATATACGGGCGAAGTTTTTACGTGACAAGAAGACGTTGTCTTTCTGAACTTCTCTATACTGAAATTCAACTGTTTTTAATCTGGGTAATTCTGTTAAGGATAGGACGATGATATGAGAAATATGAAATGAAAGGAAGTGTTTCCATTGTGATGTGCCTTGCGAAAGTCAAGTCGATGATTGTTACTTTTAATGTAGTTGACTTAGAAACATCTGATACGCATTCGAGATTGTACATATCTTTCATGAATTTGAGAAACCTGTCGTCAGTCTTCACATTGGTGTTGAAATCACCACACAGAAGGACTGGTATGCTAGAATCAACTTCCAGGAACGGATGCACGGACTGGCTGTTGTGAACATACGGATTGAGTCCTTGGGATAGTAACATTCCGATGTCCTGCAACCTAGCTCCTGGATGAATATATACAGCGCTGAGCACAAACTTGAAGATAGTATCAACGGTAAAGCAAGTAACTTCAGCCAAGCACATGTCACCTGCAGTTACGATGTGACGAGCTGCGTCTGTAATCGCAATTTGGACTACTTTTGCTGTAGATGTCGATGATAATTTGCGATAGATCGCTACTCCACCAGCTGCGTTGGTATCTGAGTTTGTTTGATTGTTCTTTCTGGATATGCACTCATAATCTTTGATTGGAACTGGTTCACGATTGTCTCGCATCCACGTTTCGGTCAGTACTAAATAGTCAGATCTTGGTATGACTATATCCGTTTCCATGTCCATGGCGTGGGCGCTTAAACTTTGACAGTTGATGTTCGTCACGATAGTTTGTCCAGCGTCGGTAGCGTCATCACAAAATTTTACTGCTTTTTTGGTGATTGTGTTGAGAGGGTGTCGACCAAGTCGATTGTATTCATCGCGGATATCTCGCGTAGTGTCTGAGTCGTTTCCTTGTCGACCATGTTTGAAATTGAAGCAAGAAACCTTGTCCGTAATGATGTGCACATACCCCAATTGTTGTGGTTGCTTGGGAGAGTACTTATAAACGATGACTTCAAATGTCCGACCTTGGGACTTGTGGATCGTAATGGCACAAGCAAGCACGCATGGAAACTGTTTTCGTTTGCATTTCACTGATTTAGACAGTGTAATATTAACAATCTTTTTGTACACTGGTACCCAATCGACGGACAAAGTATTTGGTTTGCTAAGCACATGTGGTCGACATTTGATTTTGGCTTTGGCACCCGTATTTTTGTCTGGGAACTCAAACCAAAGAGTGATGATAACATCTTTGGTTGGCGGCAAAGTTGTGCTTGTCGATGGACCTGCTGCGGCAGAATGGTCATCTGCGTTGGCCGGTTGACGTTCGATGTGTCGCAAGGTTCCATAGCACCGTTAACCAATCCATCCGAAACATCGATGTTAGAGGTAATCATGTAAGGATACCCTTCTGCTAATGGCAACATGTATGGCAATCCGTCCGTCTCCGAAACCGACATCTTGTGAAGTTGCCCTTGATACTGGCGCTTTTCAGAATTATCTGAATATCCAAGCATAATATCAGTGGTGATACAGTTGTGTGCGTTGTTAATTGCACTTCGATTGTAAGACTTAACTTCTTCGTTACTGTAATACAACCGAACAGCGTTGGGAACGTTCTCTTTGCACCAGGATTCGCTCTTGTGCCTGGACTCAATAAGTGCGATGTTATTGAGACTTAGTTTAAGTCCATTTCCAATTTTGGTGAGAATCGTGGAAAACGCTCGTCAGTTTGTCGTACAACACGTACCAGTGGAAAGTATTTGATGCTTTGCCACAGTACAGTTCCACCCTGTTGGTTGCCTGGAACTGCGTAACACGGAAGGGCACGTACCGGTAGTAGCTGTCTAAAATCTCCGCACAAGATCACATAAATGCCTCCAAATGGTTGGTCGTAAACACCGGTAATCTGCTGCAGTCGGTAATTCATTTTACCGAGTATAGCGGCACTCATCATGCCGATCTCGTCGATGAAAACAGCTCTCACGCCAACGAACATATTTCTATAGGCTTGCAACGTTTCGGTGGATAGAAGTTTTTGAACTCTAGAAGTTGTGATACGAAACGCTGAGTGAACTGTCGTTCCACCAAGAGGGGCTGCTGCTTTACCGGTGCTCGCACAAGCTACGTAGGCGTTGTTAAGTGAGTTGTGATTTTGAGTGTAACGATTGTAACAAATGTTGAAGAGGTTTAAACACAATCTAAACTCGAGATTTGTAATATCGTTAAACCTTATTTCAAGTTATAAATAATCTGTCATTTAATTAATGTTAATTTAATTGTGTTTAAATGTGATTGTTGTAAATGACATTAATCTAATCACTTTACTATTTCATGACATACTCAGTAAAACGAAAACTTACTGTACGTCGTTCATTGTGAATGGACGTCAGCATCTGAGTGTGACATGTTTTGACGTGACAACGTCTTATAAATCGGTGCAGCTAGAAGGCATTTACGAAAAACATGTCACACTCAGATGCTGACGTCCATTCACAATGAACGACGTACAGTAAGTTTTCGTCTACTGAGTATGTCATGAAATAGTAAAGTGATTAGATTAATGTCATTTACAACAATCACATTTAAACACAATTAAATTAACATTAATTAAATGACAGATTATTTATAACTTGAAATAAGGTTTAACGATATTACAAATCTCGAGTTTAGATTGTGTTTAAACCTCTTCAACTGTTACAATCGTTACACTCAAAATCACAACTCACTTAACAACGCCTACGTAGCTTGTGCGAGCACCGGTAAAGCAGCAGCCCCTCTTGGTGGAACGACAGTTCACTCAGCGTTTCGTATCACAACTTCTAGAGTTCAAAAACTTCTATCCACCGAAACGTTGCAAGCCTATAGAAATATGTTCGTTGGCGTGAGAGCTGTTTTCATCGACGAGATCGGCATGATGAGTGCCGCTATACTCGGTAAAATGAATTACCGACTGCAGCAGATTACCGGTGTTTACGACCAACCATTTGGAGGCATTTATGTGATCTTGTGCGGAGATTTTAGACAGCTACTACCGGTACGTGCCCTTCCGTGTTACGCAGTTCCAGGCAACCAACAGGGTGGAACTGTACTGTGGCAAAGCATCAAATACTTTCCACTGGTACGTGTTGTACGACAAACTGACGAGCGTTTTCCACGATTCTCACCAAAATTGGAAATGGACTTAAACTAAGTCTCAATAACATCGCACTTATTGAGTCCAGGCACAAGAGCGAATCCTGGTGCAAAGAGAACGTTCCCAACGCTGTTCGGTTGTATTACAGTAACGAAGAAGTTAAGTCTTACAATCGAAGTGCAATTAACAACGCACACAACTGTATCACCACTGATATTATGCTTGGATATTCAGATAATTCTGAAAAGCGCCAGTATCAAGGGCAACTTCACAAGATGTCGGTTTCGGAGACGGACGGATTGCCATACATGTTGCCATTAGCAGAAGGGTATCCTTACATGATTACCTCTAACATCGATGTTTCGGATGGATTGGTTAACGGTGCTATGGAACCTTGCGACACATCGAACGTCAACCGGCCAACGCAGATGACCATTCTGCCGCAGCAGGTCCATCGACAAGCACAACTTTGCCGCCAACCAAAGATGTTATCATCACTCTTTGGTTTGAGTTCCCAGACAAAAATACGGGTGCCAAAGCCAAAATCAAATGTCGACCACATGTGCTTAGCAAACCAAATACTTTGTCCGTCGATTGGGTACCAGTGTACAAAAAGATTGTTAATATTACACTGTCTAAATCAGTGAAATGCAAACGAAAACAGTTTCCATGCGTGCTTGCTTGTGCCATTACGATCCACAAGTCCCAAGGTCGGACATTTGAAGTCATCGTTTATAAGTACTCTCCCAAGCAACCACAACAATTGGGGTATGTGCACATCATTACGGACAAGGTTTCTTGCTTCAATTTCAAACATGGTCGACAAGGAAACGACTCAGACACTACGCGAGATATCCGCGATGAATACAATCGACTTGGTCGACACCCTCTCAACACAATCACCAAAAAAGCAGTAAAATTTTGTGATGACGCTACCGACGCTGGACAAACTATCGTGACGAACATCAACTGTCAAAGTTTAAGCGCCCACGCCATGGACATGGAAACGGATATAGTCATACCAAGATCTGACTATTTAGTACTGACCGAAACGTGGATGCGAGACAATCGTGAACCAGTTCCAATCAAAGATTATGAGTGCATATCCAGAAAGAACAATCAAACAAACTCAGATACCAACGCAGCTGGTGGAGTAGCGATCTATCGCAAATTATCATCGACATCTACAGCAAAAGTAGTCCAAATTGCGATTACAGACGCAGCTCGTCACATCGTAACTGCAGGTGACATGTGCTTGGCTGAAGTTACTTGCTTTACCGTTGATACTATCTTCAAGTTTGTGCTCAGCGCTGTATATATTCATCCAGGAGCTAGGTTGCAGGACATCGGAATGTTACTATCCCAAGGACTCAATCCGTATGTTCACAACAGCCAGTCCGTGCATCCGTTCCTGGAAGTTGATTCTAGCATACCAGTCCTTCTGTGTGGTGATTTCAACACCAATGTGAAGACTGACGACAGGTTTCTCAAATTCATGAAAGATATGTACAATCTCGAATGCGTATCAGATGTTTCTAAGTCAACTACATTAAAAGTAACAATCATCGACTTGACTTTCGCAAGGCACATCACAATGGAAACACTTCCTTTCATTTCATATTTCTCATATCATCGTCCTATCCTTAACAGAATTACCCAGATTAAAAACAGTTGAATTTCAGTATAGAGAAGTTCAGAAAGACAACGTCTTCTTGTCACGTAAAAACTTCGCCCGTATATGGACTTTACAGGCAACCAGATTTTTTCGTAAATGCCTTCTAGCTGCACCGATTTATAAGACGTTGTCACGTCAAAAAAGAACATTACACTTACATAATTTAGTAGTGGTGACAATTCAATTTATTTTCTCTTTCAAATATTTTTCCTCTAAAAATTCTTTTTTTTAGGAAGTGAGACTTGAATAGAATTTTCGGGAATTTATTTAAGTTTGAGTATTAATCGACTCTTTTCGCGAACGTCCACGGGTGTTATTTTAAAGTATCGCGAAGTTTTTAAGTAAAGTCGAAATTTTATTGAACTTCTTTTTACGCGAGTTTTATTTAAAAAAATTGTGATTAATATGAGTGTCCAAGGTGGTGATAGTGAAAGAATGCACGTTGATAATGAGAATATTAGTGCATCGGCTGTTAAGCTACCAACTTTCTGGTCTCCATGCCCAGAAGCATGGTTTATTTTAACAGAAAGTCAATTTAACTCTAAAGGAATTAGACTAGATGAGACTAAATTCGAACATGTGATACAAGCTCTTCCTTTAGAAATAATAATGAATATATTGGACTTCATTCAAAACCCACCATCGGAGAATAAATACCAAGCATTAAAAACAACATTAATTCAAAGATTTACAGAGTCTGAAGAGAAAAAGTTGGAACAATTATTATGCAATTCTGAGATGGGAGATCGAAAACCATCAGAATTTTATAGATCAATGGAGATACTTGCAGGAACATCTTCGAATTTAGGAAAGGACCTGATTAGAAAACTTTGGATGTGAAAACTACCGCCTAGTATTAACATCGCATTGATGTCCTCTGGTAAACAAAACATTCAAGATATTCTAACGTTAGCAGATAAAATTTTCGAATGTTCCAGATTTCAGTATACTTCATCCATCAATGATTGTTCTTCAAATCCTTTTATTAACCAAAAATGTATTAATATAAATAACATTGATTATGCTAAGAAGGTTAATGATTTAGAGAATAAAATTGAAAATTTAACAGATTTAATTAAGAAACTTACATTTAATAGGAATAATGAGTTTCATCATAGGTCAAGGTCTAGAAGTAGAAGCCGTGATAGATCGAAATACAATAATAATAATAATAAACCATTTTGTTGGTTTCATTTTAAATTCGGCGACAAGGCTAAAAAATGTATTAAACCTTGCAACTATAATAATCAAAAAAACTAAATATCCCTTCAGCGTGTTTTAAAAATAATACCCCAAAAAAATCTAATAGACTTTTTATTTACGATAAAGAAAATAAACTTAAATTTCTAATTGATACAGGAGCGGAATTATCAGTAATACCGAATTCATATTGTAGAAAATGTAAGAGAAATCCAAATTTAATTCTTACAGCAGCTAACGGATCAATTATCCATACTTACGGAGAAAAACTTCTTAAGATAGACTTCGGATTAAGACGAGATTTAACTTTTCCGTTCATTATAGCAAGCGTCGACAAACCTATTATTGGCGCAGATTTTCTTTCTGAATTCAATTTGCTTGTTGATCTGAAAAATAAGAGAATAATAGATGGTAACACCGAGTTAACAGTTAATGGAATCATGATTAAAACAGATTCTCCTTCACCCAGGCATTGTACCTTTGATAGTGAATATGGTAATGTTTTAGCTAGATTTCCCTCTCTAACTCAACCTCCACGCTATGATTTACCTGTACGACATAATATAGTGCATACTATTACCACTAAAGGTCAACTACCATTTTCAAGACCTAGAAGACTCGACACTAATAAATTTAAAATCGCTAAATTAGAATTCGAGCACATGGTAAAATTGGGCTTATGCAGAACATCTTCGTCATCAGTCTCATCAGCACTACACATGGTTCCAAAGAAAGATTCCACTGATTGGCGACCATGCGAAGATTACCGGAGACTAAACTCAATAACAATTCCAGACAGATACCCGATTCCTCACATTCAAAATTTTACGTTAAATTTGAATGGTTGTACCATATTTTCGAAGATTGATTTAGTGAGAGCTTACCATCACATACCTATGGCAGAGGAAGATATCTATAAGACAGCGATAACTACACCTTTCGGTTTATTCGAATTTACTCGAATGCCCTTTGGACTTAGAAATGCTGCTCAAACTTTCCAACGATTTATGGATAGAGTTTTAACTGGTTTGGAATTCGTTTTTGTCTACATTGACGATATATTGGTTGCAAGCAAAAATAAGGAGGAACACAAGAAACACTTAGAGCAGGTGTTTGGCCGTTTAGAAGAATATGGAATAAATATTAATCCAGGGAAATGTCTTTTTGGTGTACATGAAATTGAATTTTTAAGTCACAAAATTACGAAGGACGGGATTCTTCCTTCTGAAAATAGAATTAAATTCATCCAGGATTTCCCTTCACCTACTTCCATTAAGCAGATTCAACAATTCATAGGAATGGTAAATTACTTTCACAGATTCATTCCACGATTAGCAGAGTTGTTAAGCCCCATTCATATACATTTAGTTAGGGAGCTTAAAAAACCTAAGAGTTTAAAAAATTTTGACTGGACGGAAGAATGCGAAGACGCGTTCGTCAATGTGAAAAAGGCTTTTATTTCGGCAACGTTATTAGTGCATCTAGCGGAGAATCCTACTTTGAAGTTGACGGTTGATGCATCAAACATTGCGATTGGAGCAATGTTGGAACAAATTAACAACAATGAAAGCGAACCTTTAGCGTTTTATTCCAGAAAATTAAGCAATGCAGAAATTAAGTATTCTACATTTGATAGAGGGGTAATTCCATGCCAACTCAGCATGAGTGTCCACCCGCACATCACGGATTTTAAATTCAACTTCAGTGGCGTGTTCTATACTTAAAAACAACACATTTTGCCAAAAATAAAATTTTGACGTGACAACGTCTTATAAATCGGTGCAGCTAGAAGGCATTTACGAAAAACATGTCACACTCAGATGCTGACGTCCATTCACAATGAACGACGTACAGTAAGTTTTCGTCTACTGAGTATGTCATGAAATAGTAAAGTGATTAGATTAATGTCATTTACAACAATCACATTTAAACACAATTAAATTAACATTAATTAAATGACAGATTATTTATAACTTGAAATAAGGTTTAACGATATTACAAATCTCGAGTTTAGATTGTGTTTAAACCTCTTCAACATTTGTTACAATCGTTACACTCAAAATCACAACTCACTTAACAACGCCTACGTAGCTTGTGCGAGCACCGGTAAAGCAGCAGCCCCTCTTGGTGGAACGACAGTTCACTCAGCGTTTCGTATCACAACTTCTAGAGTTCAAAAACTTCTATCCACCGAAACGTTGCAAGCCTATAGAAATATGTTCGTTGGCGTGAGAGCTGTTTTCATCGACGAGATCGGCATGATGAGTGCCGCTATACTCGGTAAAATGAATTACCGACTGCAGCAGATTACCGGTGTTTACGACCAACCATTTGGAGGCATTTATGTGATCTTGTGCGGAGATTTTAGACAGCTACTACCGGTACGTGCCCTTCCGTGTTACGCAGTTCCAGGCAACCAACAGGGTGGAACTGTACTGTGGCAAAGCATCAAATACTTTCCACTGGTACGTGTTGTACGACAAACTGACGAGCGTTTTCCACGATTCTCACCAAAATTGGAAATGGACTTAAACTAAGTCTCAATAACATCGCACTTATTGAGTCCAGGCACAAGAGCGAATCCTGGTGCAAAGAGAACGTTCCCAACGCTGTTCGGTTGTATTACAGTAACGAAGAAGTTAAGTCTTACAATCGAAGTGCAATTAACAACGCACACAACTGTATCACCACTGATATTATGCTTGGATATTCAGATAATTCTGAAAAGCGCCAGTATCAAGGGCAACTTCACAAGATGTCGGTTTCGGAGACGGACGGATTGCCATACATGTTGCCATTAGCAGAAGGGTATCCTTACATGATTACCTCTAACATCGATGTTTCGGATGGATTGGTTAACGGTGCTATGGAACCTTGCGACACATCGAACGTCAACCGGCCAACGCAGATGACCATTCTGCCGCAGCAGGTCCATCGACAAGCACAACTTTGCCGCCAACCAAAGATGTTATCATCACTCTTTGGTTTGAGTTCCCAGACAAAAATACGGGTGCCAAAGCCAAAATCAAATGTCGACCACATGTGCTTAGCAAACCAAATACTTTGTCCGTCGATTGGGTACCAGTGTACAAAAAGATTGTTAATATTACACTGTCTAAATCAGTGAAATGCAAACGAAAACAGTTTCCATGCGTGCTTGCTTGTGCCATTACGATCCACAAGTCCCAAGGTCGGACATTTGAAGTCATCGTTTATAAGTACTCTCCCAAGCAACCACAACAATTGGGGTATGTGCACATCATTACGGACAAGGTTTCTTGCTTCAATTTCAAACATGGTCGACAAGGAAACGACTCAGACACTACGCGAGATATCCGCGATGAATACAATCGACTTGGTCGACACCCTCTCAACACAATCACCAAAAAAGCAGTAAAATTTTGTGATGACGCTACCGACGCTGGACAAACTATCGTGACGAACATCAACTGTCAAAGTTTAAGCGCCCACGCCATGGACATGGAAACGGATATAGTCATACCAAGATCTGACTATTTAGTACTGACCGAAACGTGGATGCGAGACAATCGTGAACCAGTTCCAATCAAAGATTATGAGTGCATATCCAGAAAGAACAATCAAACAAACTCAGATACCAACGCAGCTGGTGGAGTAGCGATCTATCGCAAATTATCATCGACATCTACAGCAAAAGTAGTCCAAATTGCGATTACAGACGCAGCTCGTCACATCGTAACTGCAGGTGACATGTGCTTGGCTGAAGTTACTTGCTTTACCGTTGATACTATCTTCAAGTTTGTGCTCAGCGCTGTATATATTCATCCAGGAGCTAGGTTGCAGGACATCGGAATGTTACTATCCCAAGGACTCAATCCGTATGTTCACAACAGCCAGTCCGTGCATCCGTTCCTGGAAGTTGATTCTAGCATACCAGTCCTTCTGTGTGGTGATTTCAACACCAATGTGAAGACTGACGACAGGTTTCTCAAATTCATGAAAGATATGTACAATCTCGAATGCGTATCAGATGTTTCTAAGTCAACTACATTAAAAGTAACAATCATCGACTTGACTTTCGCAAGGCACATCACAATGGAAACACTTCCTTTCATTTCATATTTCTCATATCATCGTCCTATCCTTAACAGAATTACCCAGATTAAAAACAGTTGAATTTCAGTATAGAGAAGTTCAGAAAGACAACGTCTTCTTGTCACGTAAAAACTTCGCCCGTATATGGACTTTACAGGCAACCAGATTTTTTTCATTGATTCTATTGATTTTTATAATCGATTTTTTATTTTATGTTTTTATCGAAGTCAGAAGTCACAATAATTGAATTTTCTTCTAAATTTGCAAATAGTGAACAGTAAAAAATGTAAAAATGTACTATTCTGATAGGAAACTTTCTGACGAATCGATTAATGGCATTTTCGAAGCGAAATTTTTAGATCTAATGGTCCAAAATGGCGTTTTTTTGAAAAAAATCACCCTTTTTTCAACTTCAAATATCTCAAAAAGGGATATCTCAAAAAATTTTGTTTTACATGAAATCGCAAGGGTTTTAATTGAACTTTACGAATATATCATGGTCTTTTGTACTTTTGGCCAACCAAGTTGATTTTCAGGCTATTTTAGGTCAAACTCTGAATTTTCACCAAATGAAGTGATTTTTAATATGTTCTATCACTATATTTTGCAAATACCGGGAAAAAAGGCTAATAACAAACATTTTCACCCTCTATCCCTCTATCATTAACCCTCTATCTTGGTAGACATAAATGAAGTCTAAGTCTCTTGTGACTTCATTCATAAATCTTTGAAATGACTGGGCTGCATTTCTCAACCCAAATGGCGTGCGAGTGAACTCATACAAACCAAAGGGTGTTATTAAGGCAGTTTTATGCACGTCTTCTTGTGCAATGGAGATGTTGTGGTACGCACGCACCAAATCCACCTTCGAAAAAATCGTGCATCCGTGAAGGTTCACAGAGAAATTGTGAATGTGCGGGATAGGATATCTATCCGGCACCGTGACTGCATTAAGGCGACGGTAGTCGCCGCATGGCCTCCAATCATTTGTATCCCGTTTAGGGACCAGATGAAGTGGAGATGCTGCGGGAGACGACGATGGTTGACAAATCCCTAGTTAAACCATATGTTCAAACTCCAATTTCGCCACATTGAGCTTCTCAGGATGGAGTCTACGAGCGGTAACGAAGGTAATTGCCCATTAGTAACAGTGTGATGTTGCACATTGTGTTTAACCGGTAGGTCAAAATTAAGTGGTTGTGTTAAAGAAGCGTACTTCATTAACAATTCTTTATATTTGCCAAGATGTTCTCATTCAAAGCTCTCGATCATAACTATCATATACTCACCAGTTGCACAGACGTCAGTCTGAAGACTGGTCTGTGAGTCAACTAATACTCGCATTTTGAAGTCGAGGATGAGTTCTAACTTCGTGAGGAAGTCCGCACCGAGTATAGCTTTGTTAGTGTTGACTATTATGAAGTTGTGGATGAACCGTCGGCGAAGACCTAGGTTCAGTTCCAGCAACTTCATGCCAAAAGTGTGGATCGTGGATCCATTAGCGGCCCGCAGAAGTAAATTAGGGCATGTAGTTTATACCCTAAAAGTGTGCGCTGGAATTAATGATAGAGACCCTCTATCCGATCAAATCATACAATGTAAAGTCGTCAGTCTTGATACAACACCTGCAATCAAGTTCAACCTGATTACCAAAAGAAAAATATTGATGCATAATTATAATTTGATACCTGCATGCGGCGGATATCCGCCAGGCGGAATTTATAGATTAATGGAAACTTGCGGGTGCAAATGGACACCGTGCACGCGCAAATCAATTGTGCTAATCAAGCAAATTATGTGTAAGAATATTTTCACCTAGAAGTAAGTTAAAATTAAATTAAATATTCAGTACTTGTCAACAGTTTGAGTCGTTCGGTTAATTAAACTTTGTTATTAGTAAAAACTTGTTTTGTTTCATTCATTAATAAAAATTTCTATGTTCCCGGAACAAGTTGATACCTTTGTACCAGTTTGATAAATATAGAATTTTCTTTTGTATTATGAAAAGATTAATTAAATATTTAGAAAATGAAGTTTCAAATGCCTTTTCATTGAAATGCTTTCATTTTTTTTGCAGTCTGATACAAAACGCAAACGTTACTTCATCACAAATAAAACTTAATAGTACTTTTTTACTTGCATTACATATAATTTTTTTGATTGATTAAGATATATGCTGAAAAACTGTGTGTTCGGTGAAAATGTTTGTTATTAGCCTTTTTTCCCGGTATTTGCAAAATATAGCGATAGAACATATTAAAAATCACTTCATTTGGTGAAAATTCAGAGTTTGAACTAAAATAGCCTGAAAATCAACTTGGTTGGCCAAAAGTACAAAAGACCATGATATATTCGTAAAGTTCAATTAAAACCCTTGCGATTTCATGTAAAGCAAAATTTTTTGAGATATCCCTTTTTGAGATATTTGAAGTTGAAAAAAGGGTGATTTTTTTCAAAAAAACGCCATTTTGGACCATTAGATCTAAAAATTTCGCTTCGAAAATGCCATTAATCGATTCGTCAGAAAGTTTCCTATCAGAATAGTACATTTTTACATTTTTTACTGTTCACTATTTGCAAATTTAGAAGAAAATTCAATTATTGTGACTTCTGACTTCGATAAAAACATAAAATAAAAAATCGATTATAAAAATCAATAGAATCAATGAAAAATTTTTATTTTTGGCAAAATGTGTTGTTTTTAAGTGTAGAACACGCCACTGAAGTTGAATTTAAAATCCGTGATGTGCGGGTGGACACTCATGCTGAGTTGGCATGGAATTACCCAGAGAGCTGTTGGCAATGTACTCAAGTATTAAACAGTTTAGACATTTTTTGGAAGGTCGTGAATTTACAGTATTCACGGATCACAAACCTTTAACATCCGCAATTTGGACCAAAGCGGAGAGAAATCCAAGACAAGCAAGACAATTAGACTATGTTACCCAATTCACCTCCGATATAAGATACATCAAGGGAGAATCAAATGTAGTAGCTGACACTTTATCACGGGTAACCGTAGAAAATAGCAATTGTGACGCGGTTAGCGAAAAACAAATAGATTTAAGCATTATCGCAGAAGCACAAAAGGATGATACAGAGTTAAAACAGTTGATTGAAAACCCAAATAAAAGTTCGAAATTCATTTTAGTGGAAACAGATGTACCTTTCTTAGAAAGTAAAATCTGGTTAGAGTGTTCCACTAGTAGAGATCGTCCATTCGTACCAGAGATATTACGAAGAAGCATATTTGACAAAATCCATAACTTATCACATCCAGGAATACGAGGTACAAGGAAATTAATTACAAGAAGATATTTTTGGCCTAGGATGAATACTGATATTAATTTATGGGCGAAGTCATGTATAACGTGTCAAAAAGCGAAAATTCACAGACATACAAAATCTCCGATACAAAAATTCCAGATAGGGTAGAAGTGTCAACCTCCGACAACGGGGCACCTACGACAACTTCAACAAAACCCACAAAATGTTTTCCTAAAAATATGAGAAAAATCCTGAATGTTCGTGTTCATAATTCAAGTTAGTGACGAAATTATTCCAGTTGTCGGCCGTCATTCGGAGGTGTTAGACGGTTTTTCCTCTTTTTGACTATTTTTTTATAGAAATTGTTTGTGAAAAAATTAATTATTTTATTGTTTCCGGCACGTTAAATCTAATCGAGTGTCTAGTTTTTACAATGTGAGTGTGTATATTTTTAATAATTTTAATAATTTTTGACATACCTTAAATAGAAAAAAATATATAAACAATTGAATTTTTTACCGAAAACGGGGTACCTCCGTCAGCAAATCTGGGGAAGCTTCGACACCTGTCGAATGTACCCCGATAGTTAAGCAAAAATGGTTCGAAACTATAAAAGAAAAACCGACAGGAAAGAAATTGATGAAAACTCCATGAAGAAGGCTATTTTTGATATACTTATTAAGAAGGAATCCGTCTCATCGATATCCAGAAAATATGGTATCAAACGAACCACCCTTATTACTAGGATTAAAGTATATAGAAATAAAAAGCCAACTTGTTTACCTCTTGAGGATTCTGGACAAAGTTCAAATGAGGATGTGTTTCTGTATCAATCTAAGTTTGCATCAAGGCAAATTTTTACCAAATTACAAGAAAGCGAACTTGTCAAATATTTTAAAAAATGTTCAGAATTAAAGTTTGGGATGAGTTATGAAGCAGCAAAAAAATTCGTTTTTGATTATGCAAAATATATAAAAATTCCTTTTCCAAAATCTTGCGAAACGAACCAAAAGGCCGGACAGGATTGGCTTAAAGGTTTCATGAGACGAAACCCAACGCTAAGCCTAAGGAAGCCGGAAAACACCAGCATTGCTAGAATACGGGGCTTCACTAAAACTGCTGTAGATGAGTTTCAAGCAAACTTGAAAAACGTATATGAAAGATACCATTTTGCCCCTAAGGATGTATATAATTTAGACGAGACCGGAATTTCTACAGTTTTGGATGCACCAAGAGTATTTTTTTATTGTAGATAACTTTCATTTATTTGTTTAACAAATATTTTTTAACTTAGGTTATAGCAGAAAAGGGAAAAAGAGTGGTTGGCCAAATAAGCTCCGCCGAAAGAGGTACTCTGGTAACTATGGTCGGCATTATAGGCGCCGCCGGCAATTACCTACCGCCAATTTATGTATTTCCACGAAAGCGTCAAAATCCAAAATTTTTGAGAGATTCTGTTACTGGTTCTATCGCATTGCTTTCCAAAAATGGATGGATGGTTGCTGAGCTTTTTGCCGATGTTTTAAGGCACATTAAAGAACAAACTGCCTGCAGTAAAACGAAACCAATACTTCTTATATTAGATAATCACAACTCTCATTGTAGCTTGGATGCAATAGTTTTTTGCCGCGAAAATGGAATTGTTCTACTAACGTTACCACCTCATTCCTCACACAAGTTACAGCCACTAGACGTTACTGTGTTTGGCCCACTTAAACAGTTCTGCAAACAATCTTTTAATGATTTTCTAATTAACAATTCCGGCAAAGCTGTATGCATTGATCATATTTGTTCATTAACCCGATTACCTTTTCTTCGGTCTTTTACGCCAGTTAACATCACAAAAGGCTTTGAACGGACTGGTATTTCTCCTTTTAATCAATTAATCTTTGATGATAATGAGTTTTTTATTGATGAAAATTTGGACCAGTTATCAGTTCCAGTAGAAGGAATGCAAAATACTCAAATAACTGACTCCGAACAAAACTCGTCCGCTTCCATTGGTATAATATCGCCAGAAATACTAAGGCCACTAGTCCCATTAGTTCCAAAAAAAAAAACGTATAAATGCTGGAAGATCTCGTATCTTCACCGATTCTCCAGGAAAAAATGACGTGGAGCAAAATGTATTAAAAAAAACTGAGAAGGATAAAAGGCTAAAGATGAATCAATCAACATCAGAAACGTCTGATGATGATGTCCTCTGCTATGCAGATTCGAACAATTCTGGCCCTTTATCAGAAAATGACAGTCTCATTGACACTGATCAAGAAAATAAGAAATATGGGTATGAAAAATATGTTTTGTGTAGTGGCGACATTCTTAAAAAGGGAGATTTTGTTTTGGTTAGGTTTGGTGGTAAAAAGGATTTATACTATGTGGGTCGAATTACAGCCATTTCTGAAAACAATTCTGGTTTTATGATTTTCTTTTTAAGAAAACAGAGCTTCTCTTGGACATTTTATGAGCCCATTATAGAAGACTGCAGCTATGTTTTGAGGACCGATATATTTTTAAAACTTCCACAACCATTCCATCCAGCGGGAACAATGCGATCTGCCACTAAATATATTTTTGAAGTTAACTTGAGTTCACTTGATGTACGTTAATAAGAAGAAATAGATGCGATTTATTTAATTAACTTTATGTTCCTTTATGTTTATTTAATGAATAATATATTTATTTAATTATCTTCATGTTCTTCCTTTACAAAAATGTAAGTTATTTATTTTGACAAGCTGGATATGTTTTCTTTTAATTTATTTTTTTAACTGAAATAAAACATTTTTCTTAAAATTAATCATTTTGGCCTTTTTTTACAGTTTTATTATAGGTGTGAAAGGTACCCCACGTTGCTTACGGAGGTGCCCCGTTAAGGGGTACCTTGGTCAAATATATATTTAAAAAAAAAAAATCATTAAATAAAACATAAAGAAGATAATCAAATGTTTAGTTTTGTTTTGACTAACATATATTCCAATTACAATTCGGGAACAATTGCTTATAAAATAAGCAGATAATTTGGCTGAAAATCGTAAAAATATGTAAACGTGTCGGAGGGTGCCACTTCTACCCTACCTATGGGAAGGTTTGAACACATCCATGTAGATTTGGTAGGCCCATTGCATCCGGTGGAAGGATTCGTATACTTGTTAACAGTAGTGGATCGATTCACCAGGTGGCCGGAAGTATTCCCACTAAAGAGTATTACAGCCAGCATAGTAGTCAAGACTTTATATGAGCAATATTTTCCGAGATTTGGGATTCCATTGACAGTTACTACGGACCAAGGAGGTCAATTTGAAGGAAAACTTTTTGAGGAATTTTCAAAATTATTAGGAACCCATAGGATTCGAACAACAGCGTATCACCCACAATCAAACGGAATGGTGGAAAGGCTACACAAACAGTTAAAAGCATCTCTTAGAGCTAAAATGTCTCATCCGAATTGGTTGTTGCACATCTCAGCTATATTACTAGGTTTAAGAACAACAGTTAAGGAGGATCTTAATTGTAGTCCGGCTGAATTAGTTTATGGTCAAACACTACGTATCCCCGGAGAATTCTTTGTGAGGGATCCACACCAAGTATCAGATCCAACAGACCTAGTAGAACAATTACGTGATCACATGAGGAACATCGTTCCAACAGATTCTCGGGATCAAAGAAGAAATTTCTATGTTCCAAAAGACTTAGAAGATTGCGAATTCGTGTTTTTGAGGACAGATAGAGGTAGGGGATCCTTGCAGGATCCTTATGAAGGTCCTTTTAAAGTTATTAAGAGAAATAAAAAAGTTTTCACGATTGACGTCAACGGAAAAATAATGGTAGTATCAATTGATAGATTAAAACCCGCCTTTATTGAAAAAAAGGAAGACACTGAAAAACCAGTAACTAGAAGTTCAAAGAAAAAAGTTTCATTTCGGTTATAAAATTAAAAAAAATTTTTTTTTTGTTTTTTTTTTTTTTTTTGTTTTATTTGAGTAATTAAATATTAAAATAAAGTATGATAATACATTCATGGACGCTCGCGCTGAAGGGGGAGTTATGTAGCAGTCGCTACTTGTATATACGCGTTTCGTTGTAATAAGTTTTATTCAAGTATCCACTCAGTTTCTATTCTAATAATTTTAAGCACAGTGTTTTTGGTTACGTCACAATTTGGATTCTCACTACTACTATGAAATACACTTGGGGAATTTGGATTGTCATATCACGTATGTATACACTGTACACAGAATCAATTTTAAAAACATAGCCACACAAATATTGTGATATTAAAAATAATTTTGAATATTTGTAAGAGTATTAGTTAGGAGTTTATTCGATAAGGAAGTCTCCTATAATAAGTTGTATAATTAAAAACCGTTATGTAATTTTCGGTGTGACATAATAAGAAATAGAAAAATCTTAAACTATTAAAATCTAAAACTATTAAATATAATAATAGATAAACGTTAAATAAACGTATTAAATAAAAGAATAATATTAATATAAAATATGTGAAGTAAAAGTTTTTATTGGCAATATATATACATATATCACTTATATATTGCAATGAGATGAGGGAAGACGCAAAAATTAGTACGTCCCCCATTTCATTCACCCTTGCAGCAAATACACAGATATCCTGAAGAAGATATAGAAGCGAGAGCCTTTCCCTGCCGCTGTTTCGGGTGATGACGTTCGTCTAAGGTTCGTGGCTTTGGTCCCAGTGTCTCCAAAGAGTGGAAACGTGTTTCCAAGAAATTTAGAAACTCTTCCAATGAAGGTAAGAGTTTAGGTTGCCTCAGCGACTGTTCGCAGAGCATGTGGGTGTTTCTATCCAGCTTCTTCAATAGAATGTGAAGCTCTAACGGATTCCAGTTACGCGTTGATACTCCCAAGTTCTCGAGACTTATCAAACACTCCTGAGTAGTATCATGAATTGATCGAATGGTTGCGGCATTCTCGTTATGTGCTGTTGGTTGAGAGAGAAGCTTGTTCAGTAAAGCTGTAACCATTAGTCTGGTGTTTTCAAATCGGTCATTGACGACCCTCCAAGCAGCGTCGTAGTTGGCGTCTGATGTGGTATAATGCCGAATTAATTTTTCTGCATCTCCGATAATACTGGTTTTAAGATACCACATCTTTTGGCAGCTGGGTATGGGTTGATTGTGCACCAGTTCTGTGAATAAATCCCGAAACTGCGTCCACTTCAGGTAGTCCCCGTCAAACTTTGGTAGCACCACCTTAGGTAGATGCATAGCTGGGCTCAGGGTGGATGATACTTGATTGGTCTGATTAAGTTGTAGCAGGTGTGTCTGCATCGTCGCCTTCTCATGCAATAGTGTTAGTGAGTTTTGTACCTCATCTTTCATCGTGAAATACTACTCCATATTGTAGACCCCCGCACTTGGTGTATCCAGCAAGACCCAAATGGTATAGTGGAGCTTCTGGATGGCTTCCCAATGCGTCTCGAACGATTTTAGACTTATCTGGTAGTAGTGTTGAGGATGGCTTTCAGGATCAGCCAGTAATTGCGTTATCCCTCTAAGAATGCGTTCGCACGCCATCCTTTGTTTTTGGATTAGACTAGCTAACATTTTGTTGTTAGACGGAGTCTCCACCTCATCCATCTTCCGTTTGGGGATGGTGCCCGTTGATGGGTTGTGATGGAATAGAGGCGGCAACTCTGGTTGTTTTGCTGCAGCAAGATCGCTGGCTTCTTGCTGGATTGGAGCCTCCTTATCTTCCAACCTTTCGTTGCAGTCAATAAGAGCGTCCTCATAAATCTTTCGTATCGCTTCGTAGAGCTTCTTTTGGAAGTATGGATGCTCCACCTGAGAAGCATATTTGGACCGAATATCCGGACCAATTGGACCGTGTATGGGGGCCTTAAATCGGCCCTTTTGTTAAAACTATGAAAACACTGCCGGAGAAAGTCCCAATAGGACCGAGAAAATTACCGTTAGCACCACTGCGCTGTTCACGCAGCGCTGTATTACACTATAACTTTGGAACGATAGGTTGTACGAAAAAATTTTTTGAATAAAAGTTATTTGTAAAATTGTAAGGAACAATTTTTCCATTCAGATTGTAGCTGAAAAATGAAAATTTAAGGGCGAAAAAGTTGAAAAACACTTTTTTTGGCACTTTAGCGCCACCTACTGCGCACATTTTTTGTTTTACAATATTGCACCAATGACATTAATTGTAGATAACGATGCCCTCTACATTTTTTTCCCAATAAACTTTTCTGTAGAATGCATAGTTTTCGAGAAAAATGCATTTCAAAATTTTTTTGAGTTTTTTTTTGAGTTTTTTCAAAAACCCACAGAGGTAGCAGGTGGCCACGCCCAAGTAAGCTTTCTTACATCATTTCCTAACGACTCACCTACATTTCATCCGACTGGTTTTTTTTGTGCAATTCTTATTTTTTTTTCGACAGATTGACTGAACTATTCGTGAAAATCTGCGCGCAATTGAAATTAGGTGATAACAAACAAAATGCAAAATTATTTGCTGATGAGAAATTTTAATGTGCAAAAGTGATAATTGGGCCCAGTTATGCAGAAACCTACCAACCCACAAACGGGCGAAATTGAACTCGAACCACATTATGAACTTTTGTTGCACATATTTCAATTTGCAGAAACCTACCAACCTATATTTACTACATTAATGCTCCGTAAGACATTAAAAACTAACCCACAATACTGTTTTGAACGTTTTTTCTGAAAGCAGAAGGCAACCAAGTGGTTTGGAAGTTTTCTGCACATATAACCAAGTACATCCAAGTAGGTTGGTAGTTTTCTGTAAATTACATAAATACAACATAACCTATAAATTCTGTGACGTTTACGTGTGTTTACTGGCAATAATACTTTGATTATTAATTGAATAGAAATGTTTAGTGATCAGACAGCCAAAATATTGTCATTGGCGCAGGATTTGATAAAAGAAGGTAAGCTAAATACAACTGTTTTATTTAATTTTGAACCAATTTAAATTCATTTTGCATTTAAGATGATCAGTCCGAAACGGGAGAACCGAAAGATGACACAGCCTCGGATACAGCTAAAACTCATGAAGCTAGTGATGATAAATTATCAAACGAAGAAGATGACGATGATTCAGTAGCAGATCCTATCTTTGAACCTGAAAGCGTGTCTTCCGAATCCGACGAAGCAAACGAAGGTAATAATTCTGCTGCTGAAGATGAACAAATACCACAGCAACAAAAGAAAGGCAGACCAAAGAAAGGAAGGAAACGAAAATTTGGAAATCAGACAAGAACAGAGAGAAAAATCAACAAGAATAGCAACAAGCTATATTACACCTGTAAAGGTAAAAAAGTCGAACCGAAAATATTTGTTGATTTTGATTGCAAATGTACAATGAATTGTCAAATCAGTGTTCCTGCAGAGAATCGGAAACAAGAGTTTGAAAGATTCTGGTCATTAAAGTCCTATGACTCTCAGGTCGGTTTTATAGCAGCATTAGTAACACAAAGTGTGAAGAAAAGAGTTTATGGAAGGAATCCTAATAAACGAAAATATTCCAGAATCTATAAATTAGCGGATAAAGTCGTTTGTAGAGAGATGTTCGTGAAAACTCTGGGAATAACCCCTTTCAGAGTGAATACAGCTCTAAGAAAAATACATGGCAATGGACCTTTAACGGATCAAAGAGGTGTCAAACAAGGAGGACATAACAAGCTTACTGATATAAAAGTTCAAGAAGTAGTTGACCAGATAGAAAGAATACCAAAATATATATCACATTATAGTCGGACAAAGACTGAAGCTCTGTTCTTACCACCTGAAATAACATTACCAAAAATGTATGAAAAATATTGCGAGGAATGCGAGAATTCAGTGAGCTTTGCATCGTATAAAAAAATATTCTATGGAAATTTCAATTTGAAAACTAAGACCCTGAAAAAGGATACGTGTAACATTTGTGATAGTTTGAAGATTCAGATAGAAAATGAAAGGGATCCGGACAAAAAAGATAATTTGAAGAAAAAACATGATAAGCATATAGAGGAAGCTGAAAACGCACAAACGCGAAGAAGAAAAGACTTCAAAATAGCTAAAGAAAATGAAGAATATGAATGTCTCACCTTTGATCTACAGAAGACTTTGCCTCTCCCACGGATTCCAACAAATATTGTTTTTTATAAGCGCCAGTTATGGGTTTATAATGCAGGAGTACACAGTGGTAAAGAAGATCGGGGATACTGCTACGTATGGGCAGAAGGTGTTGCAGGAAGGGGAGCGCAAGAGGTAGGTTCTTGTTTACGCAAGCACATTAAAGAAAATTTGTCAAATAACGTTCGGCATCTGATTTTATGGAGTGACTCTTGTGGAGGACAAAACAGAAACATTAAGTTAACATTGATATTAGGTGTATTTTTTTAATGAACTGGCTGGTTCTCCACCATATAAATCTCATAACCCAAGACCGATTGGGGGTTTCTATGGGGGTTACTGGTAAATTTTAAAATTTCCCAGTATTCCAAAACGCGCACAACTTCACGCCAAAGAATGAAACGTCATTCTTTATTCAGGCGGTGCGCGATGGAGGACATAAACTTGTAAGTATACTAAAAAAAATAAGTAATCGTGCTAAAATATTTAATTAATTTGTAGAGAAAGGCACATTTGGACCGCCGCAGAAACTAGGGCTCTGCTTTCCTGCTACGCGGCGAGGAAAGATGAGACAACGCATATTAAAAGAAGAAAGCACGTGTTCGCCAACATCCTGGAGGACCTGAAAGGGCTCCAAGTTTTGGTAAGTGCTGTGTTGTTTTCAGTAATCCTTTTGAAATAACTAAAACATTTCAATTT
Organism: Thereva unica; assembly: GCA_949987705.1. Lineage (NCBI taxonomy): Eukaryota > Metazoa > Arthropoda > Insecta > Diptera > Therevidae > Thereva > Thereva unica. The sequence continues at coordinate 134,862 of CATLJY010000105.1, forward strand.
CAGGAAACTCCAGTTACAGAACTGCAGATAATAAATAAAATTAAAAATCTTTTGCGAGCCTACAAGGCCGCAAAAGACAACGAGGGACGAACAGGAGCTTCGCCCTCAGTAGCTAGTCCCTATGATAGGGAACTGGAAGAAATTTTTGGAGACAGGCCGCTTGTCGGCGGCACCCACACGGTCGACAGCTTCGGGGATGGGGTGCCCGCGTCCTCAAATACGGTGCTGTCGACTTCCGGAAGTTTTGCGGCGTCCACCTCCTCCAGTGCGGTCCCAACTACCTCTTCAAGTGGGGTGTCGAGTGTGGGGCCACCGAGAGCGCGGCGTGTGAAACGCCTACAAAGCAAGGGCAAGCTGCAGTTCAGGGACAAGCGGGACTTGTTGCTGTTCCTAAACAGGGAGAGAAACAAGCGGCATGTGGAACTGTTAAACGCTTTGAAGGTGCTGCGGGGAGCGTTTAATTTGAATGGTTTGTTTCATTTTATTTTGTTTTTTGCTAAATATTGACTGTTGTTTACTTTTAGATGATGACGCGCTTTAAGGTGGCCCCACACCAGTGTTGGCCAAAATTTAATCTGATAGATGACTTAAGACACAAACAGATTGCAAATGTGCCGTTCACAATTGTTTGTGCCTTAAGTTATACATCAGATTAAATTCAGTCCAACACCAGTGTTGGCCAAAATTTAATCTGATTTGGGACTTAAGGCACAAACAATTGTGAACGGCACAGTTGCAATCTGTTTGTGCCCTAAGTCATCCATCAGATTAAATTTTGCCCAACACTCCCTCAAATAAGACTGACAACGTTGCTGGCAGCACCCCTCTTTCACTTTGCGGCCTTGGAGGCTTGAGACTGATTTTTATATATAGATGGAAGCAGCTGTGTGACTGGAGTTTCTTTAACCCCACAGTGTTCATGTTTTTTAAAACTGCTAAGAAAAAAGCAACTAACAACCAAAAGTGATAACAAAAAACTACTTGCCACGCGTCAAGAAAGAAAGATGTCTCATGAGGTTTCCCCCATGAGGCATCTTTCTTTCTTGGCGCGTGGCCAGTAGTTTTTTGTTATCACTTTTGGCTAAATTCAAAAATTAATCACTGCCGCATCACTGCAGAATTCAGGTGCAGCTTCAAATTGAAGTCTGCAGCTAAATTCTCCAGTGACGCGGCAGCGATTAGTTTTGAATTTACTCTTTCTTACAAGATATGAATTTTATTATGGATTCGCCAATCTCACTTAATTTAGAATGGATTTTCCAAATTTTTTGTTATTTGTATTATGAATTTTCCAATCGGTTGCTTTTATTATGAATTTCCCAATCCTTTTTTGTTATTATGAATTTTCCAGCGAAATGCTTTTTTTATTTATTAATTGTTGTTTTTTTTTGAATATTTTTTGTTACTGTTTTATAGAAATAAAGGGTTTATTTATCAAACGTTGGATCGCTGATTTTTTTTTACCGTAGCCGTTCCTGGGGCCCTGTTTGATTTCTCGTGTGGCTGTCGACTTCTGTCGGTAAATGAAAATTGGCATTTGGCAACATGATATCGAGTCTTTACGTGTCGGTTAAGACGTTGGACAAATATTTGCAATGCAAAAATTATGCATAACATAAACTTTTGACAGTTTCATTTTTAATTAAAAATTCGTGGTTCGTTGCACTTAGAATTGTGTGATGAAGCTTTATGAGTTTGCAGGCGAAACTTATCTGTCTATTCGGCCCTAGTCGCAAATACAACACTTTGCGAAAATCGACAACCGTTTTTTGCCGAGTCGATTCATCGACTAGAGGAACCAAACACGACCCCTGGGGAGAGGCTTCCTCCGCCCCACTGTAGGCTTCGACGTAAACCTCTCGGGGCGTGTTTCGTCGATTTACATCAACGACAATCACATCAGAGGTGGTTGTCGGAGCCGCAAAGTTTAGTAGTACAACGCATGATTTGGTTAGGGTCTATCCTTGAATAGTCCTTGGACATTTTAATATTCCGGTTAAATTTGAATGTCCTTTTCTTCTGAAGCTGTCGCTATTCAAATATGTTCCATTGAAACAGTTTTTAAAGGTAGTACAAACAAAAGAAGGCGCACAGCCGGCGGAAGTTATTAATAGTACAACATTTCTCTTTATGCGTGGGGCTAAATTCATTTAGTTATGCTTTGGTTAAGCCTATCTTGCAGAAACAAGCAAGTACATGGGACCCGGGCACCTGCCGGGTTAATCGTAGTTTGATACGATACTTATCCTCATCTTTATTAACATCACGCAAGCGACACTCGCTACTTTGGCTTCGGCGCGGCGGCGAAAAGCATACAGGCTGACAGTCAGAGTTGAAAGCGGTTCCTGAAATTGCGGGTAGTGAAACGAATCTTTTAAAAAAATTTAAGCCGCGAAAGCTTTATTATGCAAATAGTGACCTTAAAGTAAAAAGATTTTGAAAACATTTAATGAATTGAGAAAAACCAGGCCCGTTTAGCTCTACTAGGCTATCCGCCGAGTAGCGGTTCCGAGTATGGTTCTTCCAAGCCATTGACCAACGTGACGAGAGACCACATCACAGGAACACGAAACACCGGGCGTTTCCGTTAGCACGCAACTGTGGGCATCCGGGGGTTTCCAACTTTTGGGAGTTTAAAATTGCATAACCCAGAGTGCCCGCAGTCGTGTGTTAACGAAAACACTCCTACATTGCCTGGAAAGATTTTGTGATTAGATTTTTGTAGTAGTGCAAGGATTTACCCGAACGAATGCAACTTATCTTTGAAAAATGAAAAAGTCCTTTAACAAGTGCCGCGTCTATAGGAAGACATGGGGCTTTGGTGTAACTAGAAATTCAAAAAAAAATGGTGCTGCGCCTATAGGAAGAGATTGAAGCATTGGCGTAAATATGAAAGTAGTGCGACATACAATACAAATACCTTAGTGACTGCAGGTGTCCTCTTGGAAGGCAGTAGATGAAATTCTATTAAAAATTGTAGTTGCGACTCCTTCCAGGGAACGTTGAAAATAAAAAACCGGTCTTCACGCGACCACAGTTCAAAAAAAAGTGCTGCGTCTATAGGAAGAGACCGAAGCGTTGGCGTAAATATGAAAGTAGTGCGACATACAATACAAATACCTTAGTGACTGCAGGTGTCCTCTTGGAAGGCAGTAGATGAAATTCTATTAAAAATTGTAGTTGCGACTCCTTCCAAATTACTGGAAGAGAAAACAAAACATGTGTACTCTTACTTCCCGGAAAAACTTCTTTAATTTAAAGGCTTATCCCAACTTAAACCAAACAAGTAAAAAAGTAATAATATAAAGCACTTTCTCACCACCAACTCGCGCTGTGGGTTTCTTTTCCAGGGCCTAATATTACTTCTTCCGTTGTTGTTGTTATCTCCTTAATTTACTAGTCAGGTGACTAGTGAACCCCAAAAGCGAAAGGGTTTCTTACTGGTGCAGCCTCTCGCCAGAGGACCACGATACTTCTGACGACCACTAATTAATTAAAAAAATGACCTAAAAACAAGCTATTAGAAATAATATCTTCTCGGCACGTTTAAAAATTTGTGTTTAATCAACCAAATTACTGGAAGAGAAAACAAAACATGTGTACTCTTACTTCCCGGAAAAACTTCTTTAATTTCTTCTTCCTTAATTTACTAGTCAGGTGACTAGTGAACCCCAAAAGCGAAAGGGTTTCTTACTGGTGCAGCCTCTCGCCAGAGGACCACGATACTTCTGACGACCACTAATTAATTAAAAAAATGACCTAAAAACAAGCTATTAGAAATAATATCTTCTCGGCACGTTTAACAATTTGTATTTATCCAACCAAAATACTGGAAGAAAAAACAAAACACGCCTAATACCCTTACTTCCCGAAATTAACTTCTTATAGTTTAACGCGTTCAGTTATTTGTTTATAAAAACACAAATGCCGAGGATGACAGTTGACAACCACTGTCAATACCCTGAACATAGCTCCATTTGAGGGTTTGCAAAATTTCCCTTGCCGTTCTTTTAATGAACTCAAAACCCAGTTCATTAAAAAAATACACCTATTGAAATCTATACTGCATAATACTCCTCAGCTAAATGATATTACATTAAAGTTTTTATATTCTGGACATAGTTTTCTACCTAATGACTCCGATTTTAGCTATATTGAGGCTTCGTTGAAATACCAGCAAAGATTATATTTGCCATCAGATTACATCAATGTGATGAGAAACTGTAACAAAACACGCCTAATACCCTTACTTCCCGAAATTAACTTCTTATAGTTTAACGCGTTCAGTTATTTGTTTATAAAAACACAAATGCCGAGGATGACAGTTGACAACCACTGTCAATACCCTGAACATAGCTCCATTTGAGGGTTTGCAAAATTTCCCTTGCCGTTCTTTTAATGAACTCAAAACCCAGTTCATTAAAAAAATACACCTATTGAAATCTATACTGCATAATACTCCTCAGCTAAATGATATTACATTAAAGTTTTTATATTCTGGACATAGTTTTCTACCTAATGACTCCGATTTTAGCTATATTGAGGCTTCGTTGAAATACCAGCAAAGATTATATTTGCCATCAGATTACATCAATGTGATGAGAAACTGTAAAAAAAAGAAACCTCTTGTTGTTACAGAAATGTCTTGCGATGATTATGTAGGTGTAGCAAACCTTGAGAAAAATATTGTCAATCGTAAAATCACCCCAGATGGGGAGAAAATAAATTGGCTACAGATTAGAGCCATAAAAATGGAAAAATCTGAACCCTTTCTACTCAAAATACAGCAAAATAGTTTCAGTGATCCTTTCCAAATGATAAACATAAAGAAAACTACAAGAGGACGGCCCTCGCAATTCTCAGATAGTATTTTTAGTGATCTAACAAAGTTGTGGCCGAATGGCAAACCCATAGCCGAGGCGAAGCTTATCAATTTAAAAGAAATGATCCATTTAATACCGAACGACTGTGTTGCCTTTTATGAAAATTTGAAAGGTACTTCTAAAATCCAGGAAGATGTGGATGGTTTTAATTTGACTGAACTTGATTTCGAAGCTGAGACAGTTCTATAGCCGGTTTCATTTATAAGAAGTAACTTAAAACCATTTTGTTATTTTTTTTTTATAGAAATATGAATAACTTTATTATAATATCAATATTTTTCTATTAAAAACGTTTATTAACCAAATCAATGTCTGATTTTTAAATTTGCTGAAACCAACTAACCCACAAATCTTACTATGATTTTGAAAAAAAAAAAATTCAAAATCAGACTCTATTTAACGTCAAATAATGCATTTGATTTTAGAAACATCACTGGCAATAACCTTTACTGAAAACTTTACGATTTAAAAAAAATTAAATTCTTTTCTCTAATTTATCTCTAGTCATGGTTTATGAGGGTTGGTTGGTTTCTGCATAACTGGGCCCAATTGATAATGATGATAATTAAATATGCAAAAGTTATAATGACTAAATTTATGGTGGAAGTTAACAAATGGATCACCCCTTTATCAGTGGCTGGATCAGAACTAGTAGGAAAAAATGGTAGTTCTAATACAATATAATATATTTAACTAAATTTTATTAATATTTTTTTATAGAAGTAGAAGAACCACCAACGTTAAATAAAAAAAGGAAGAACGTGGAATTATTGTCAGAAATCATCCAACAGAGAAAAAAACGAGAGCAAGAAAGGAAAGCGGAACATAAAGGAACCCTGGCGGCTTTAAATCAACTTGCAAGTGCAATTACTAAACTTGCTGATAACGCATCATGCAAACCTTCCACAAAATAAATTTATCAAGGATATAAAGGGCATTTTCGATAATTCACCATGGTAGCTACCGGTCGAACCTGAACTTAATCTACCATTGATTACTAACCCCCTTACCTTGTGGCGAGACTCTGGTTACCTTACCTGGTGAATATTAGAACATGGTGAGTGGTGACTTGTGGCAAGTAATCAATTTTCGAACATGACGAACATGGTGAATTCTCGAAAGTGCCCAAAGTAACTGAAATGTTTAGCTTCATTTTTTGAAGTGTTTTTGTTTATATAATCTTAATTAGTATATAAAGCAACTGAAATGTTATTTTTTTTCTTTTGTTACGACTGAAATGTTATTTATTTTCTCATGTTACGACTGAAATGTTAAAGTTTATTTTCTCTTATTACGACTGAAATATTTAAGTTTTTTTTTTGAAGTGTTTTTATTTACATAATTTTTTATATTGAATTCAAAATAAAGACAATATGTTTATCATTAATGTTTTTCTATACATAAATGGCGCCCTCCCGCTTACTCGCAATGAACATTAGATCTGTTGTTACTTCGTTTCAGAGATTGGATGTGAATTTACACATCTTTTGTTTCACTAGAATGCGTAGATTCCAAAATACAAAATGCTTACGGAAATTTAATATTTTTAGCCATATATTAATGCTTTTAAATCTTCCCGTTTAAGAATTCCAGCTTGCCTGGAGGCATTATCATTTTCTGTAGGAAGAGGGCCTGACACTTCATCATTAACAATAATTGGAATCTCAAATAGATCTTTTCGTATTATACAAACGTTGTGTAAAATGGAGCAGGCTGATATATAAAATGGTATTAAATCCGTTCGTTTAAACGGAATTATATCTAACAAGCTACGCCATCTTCCTTTTAACAACCCAAAAGCACGTTCGATCGTCATTCTTGCTCTTGAATGTGCAATATTATAGAGTATTGAGGCATCGTCAAAATGTCCATTAAATCTATAAGGCACCATAATGTGCTTTTGGATGCGATAGGCTTTGTCACCTAATCTGCCGTCTTCAGGGAAAAACTCAGTAGTACAAACAACAATTTCTTTAAAATTTTATTATTTATAAAAAGTTGCCTGTATGAATTAGGCGTTGTCATCGACCATAAAGCAATGAACAGTTGTTTCTCAGGTGGTATCGCCCGCCTACCGGAACTTGACTGTCTTTTTAAATCAGACCCAAGCAAGTTTAAAAGAAATTCGAATGTACCTCTGTTCACTCTGGTATAATGATTTATGTATTATGATTAGCAAAATTTAGATGTACTGTACTGTTAAAAAGTAAAAATAATACCGGAAATGCGATTTAAAAGTTTCATCACTCATTTGTGGTACGATAATTTCCGCATATTTTTCGCTTCTAGGAATTTTGTTGCTTAGACCTTCTCTACCAGCAAAATAGAAGAGCAGATCCTCATCCTCACTATGGTCATCTGCGGTTCGTACTGTTTCAACAGTAGCCATTACCCCAACTGCTATTCCTAAGTATCGTGTAACTACAAAATTATACATTATGTTACAAATAATATAGAAAAAGTTTTGCAGCTAAAGATTGTCAAAAACAGGAATTTCGTAATAATAAATTAATATTAACACCAAATAAACACATTTTTTATTTTAATTCCAAACTGGTACTTACTCTGATTACTCTCTGCCATTACAAAAAAATGTACAAGAAAACTCATATTCAACATAAATGTACTTCTACTTTTGTAAACAATAATGGCGGAGCCAGTATACTGTGCGCTCGTTCCGTATACAAAAATGTACTGCTTAGTTCAGTATAACTTTTTTAAATGGAACGTGTTTCGCAGTGCACTGGCATGACGTCTAAAATCACAGTGCGCCCAGTATATTACGAAACACACTCATAAAGAAGAAAAGAAACAGAGGAGAAGAATATATGAGTTATTCTGGAAAATTAATACCAGCTAAAACATTTCAACAAGTTACAGTAGAACGCAGAAAAATCCGTTGCTCAAAGTTGAGAACATTTGAACTTTTGGTGTGCGTACGGTGACAGTTTGCATTGGTGTTTTATTCAAATCAAAAAGGTGAGTTAAGAAAACGTTATTTTAAATTTGTTTTGCATAAATATGGTTATATAATGTTCTTAAAGTATATTTATTTATTCAATTAATAAATATTCAAATTATTTTTTAGGAAAATTTAAACATCGAATTGTTTATCGAAGAGATTAAAAAAAGCAACATTTTATATGATTTGGGGCATCCTCATTACAAAAATGTGAAAAGGAAACTAAAAACCTGGGTAGATATAGCTGCCAAACATAATTTAACAGGTAATAGTTTGAAAATTGTAATTTTGAATGTATGTATACAATTTTTTTAGTCGACAACTGCAAAAAAAATGGAAGCAGCTGAGGGACTGCTATTCGAGAAACTTACGAAAGAAGTCTGTCTGTCTGGGCCAGTGGCAGAGGATCCCACCGAAAGAGATGGCTGGGCTTTTTCCTCCAACATGTCATTTTTAAGGGACATGTTGAAGCCTGCATTTTTCATATTATGAAATTTCAATTACGAATTTATAATATTTTAAGAAAACTAGGAAATTATAGTGAGGACACTATGGAGGAGTCAGATGCGCCTGCATATATGGACTTCTCTCCCCAAGTGGGTTTTCACAGGAAATTACGACCCAAAGTTCGGACGCCTCAACAAGAAAAACTCCGAAAAAAGCAGCGGAAATGCGGGGCGAAGTCCAAGAAAAATTTCTTGAAACCCTGTCGGCTGCCCCGACATTTATGCAGTCCCAAACAACCCAACAGTGCCTAGATGATGAGGACGAGCTGTTCTTAAGGAGCATGCTTCTAAAACTGAAAAAATTGCCAATGCAGCAGAAAAATCATAATAAAATTGTAATGTTGCAATACTTATGCGAGGTGAAAAACCAAGTTAACAAAATATAAATTAGTTCTGTTCAAGTTTGTTTATTTCATTCAAAAAATTTCTTTGTTATGTATTTCATTTATCAATTTGCATAGGGTTGGAAAGGTACTTTTCCTTCATTTAAAAAATAATTTGTCAAATGAAGTCGGCTCAAAAAAGCTTCTCTTGTTGAATTGTTGCTACTAAATCTACGAACTGCAGTTAGTACGGAGTCTTTTTCTCTTCGCCACGAACCTTCCCCAATTTCGTAGTTTTCATTTTCTGTATCGACATAATGATTTGGACAATATGTGGGCTCGCCATCGGAATAAACATTTTCCGTAATTTTCAGATAATTATGCAACACTGTACATGCCAAAACTAGTTTTTCTGCATTACCTGGATAAAAATCCAAAGAATTTCTAAGAACACGCCAACGTGCGACAAGAATACCAAATGTGTTCTCGATCACCCTACGGGCCCTTGACAGTCTGTAATTGAATACATCTTTGTCAATGGAAAGTAATTGCCTCGGGTATGCCGCGTCAAATTGCACCTCAGAGGAAATGCACTGTCACCTACAAAATAATGTTGGAATTCCTGCTGCATATTTGGTAATTTTGCAGGAGGCGGCAAGCTTAATGTATTGGCAAGAAGTTTCTTTCCGAAATTAGAAGCGCCAAGTACTCCACCATCACTCTGGCTACCGAAATCGCCAACTTCTACAGCGGTAAATGTATAATTAGCATCGCATACTCCAAATAGCAAAATACTATGGAATTTTTTGTAATTATAATATTTACTGCCAGAGTTAGGTGGAGCCTGAATTTGTAAATGCTTGCCATCCATGCACCCCACACAATTGGGCATTTGCCATTTATTATTAAATTCTTTTGCTGCTTGCATCCAGTCTGTTTCATTAAATTCTGGCATGTAAACAGGCGACAAAACTGCCCATATCAAGTCATGTTAGCCAACAACTTACAATTAAACGAGGAAGAAACTATCGAATATATAAACAAAGGAATAAATAGTCACGTCATCAGAAACCAAGCTAAAATGCAGCAGTTTAAATCAAAAGAAGCAGTTTTAATATCACTATCAGGAGTGAAGCAAAAGGATTATATTACGCCAACGTCAGGATCGACCCAGAAAAGACAAGAACTGGTGAAGAAGTGCTATATATGTGGGAAAAATGGTCATTTATCCAGCGAATGTAAAGGCAATTGGGCACCAGGTTCATGTTTTGAATGCGGCGCTGGACAACATATAAGGAGAAACTGTCCGAAGTTAGCAGACCAGTCAGCAAAGACAGGAAAAGCAATGGAGAGTAAGAGGTCAGATATTAATATAATAAGTGAAATTAAGGAAACAGATCCTCTTTGTAAAATTAAAATTCTTATAAATAATAGTAACAGTTCTAAATACGTATGGTATAATTGCGAAGGATTAATTGACACGGGTAGCTCAGTAAATTTAATCAAAAGAAAATTTGTTGGTACACTTGATGAAGGTGAAAAATTAGAGAAAAGGTTATATGGAATAAATGGAACAGAGCTAGTGCCAATTGGTCATTTCACAACCTTTATTGATATTAACGAAGAAATATTTAAAATTAAGTTTTTAGTTGTCGACAATGCCACCATGGTAGATGATGATTTAATTGGTAGACAATTTTTGAACGAGTCTGAGGTCAGATTGACAATTGGGAAAGAAAACAAATAATTCAAGTACGTCACCGTATTGTTCTCCAATAGTTTTAGTTAGGAAAAAGAATAGTGAGGATTTGAGACTATGCATAGATTTTCGGACTTTAAATAAAGTTACAGTTAGGGAAAACTATCCTTTACCTATTATGGAAGATTTAATTGACGGGCTTGAAGGAAAAAATATTTTCACTATATTGGATCAGTTCCCACTTGACATCAGTAACGAACGGTCGTATTCCGCAAGTGCTCCGCAGCCAAATTATTTTTCCGCCACAGTCATAATTATCAAAAGTGCAGTTCTATCAAATTTCGCTCAGTTCACCTGTGCAAGTGACAAAAGTGCAGTGTTATCATTTCCGCTCAGTGCACCGGTGCAAGTGAAATTTCTTGTTCACGTTTAGCAATCGGGGGCATGTGCCGTGTGCAAACGCGGCAATGCTTATGAACTCGATTAACCCCAAAGACCCGATCGGAAAGACTAGTGCTTATGTAAGCAGTCCGCATAAAGTGCAAAATAATGTAAACGAACAAAACCAAGAAATGGAAACCGAAGCTAGCAACAAGACAACAAAACCAGAGGGCAACGCTCCCACTGGGATCCAGCGATACTTCAACATCGTAGCCAGCGCCGATAAACGTAAACGTAGCCCTCCCAGCCCTAAGCCCGCAACAGCAGCAAAGATCCCTAAGACACAAATCGCCTCATCAAGTAACAGGTACGCCTTATTAGATGTTGATCTAGATAAACCTGCACCCCAATATAAACCGCCACCAATCTACATCCGCGAACAAAGCGGCAACGCTCTTATCAAAGGTATTAACGAAACTAGTGGTAAAGACTCCTACTACATAGTTGACCTAAAAAAGGGGGAAATCAAAGAAACAAAAGTACAAGTAAGTAACGAAGTAGCTTATACCCAAGTAGTTAACTGGCTTAACCGCAATGGAAAAAAATTTTATACCTATCAAATGAAAAGTGCAAAGGGGTTACGCGTAGTCCTAAAAGGTATAGACCACAACGTCGATACAAACGAAATCAAAAATGACCTAGAACAGCAAGGCTTCAAAATAAAATCAGTAAATAATATTTTTAACAAAAACAAACAGCCTCAACCAATGTTTAGAGTAGAACTGGAACCCGACTGCAGCAAACTCCCCAAAGGCAGAGTTCACCCCATATACGACGTTAAATTCGTCTTAAATCGCAAAATATCCGTAGAAGAGCCATATAAAAGATCTACCCCAATACAATGCCAAAACAGTCAGGAGTTTGGGCATTCAAAAACATACTGCAAACTAACTAGTGTCTGTGTAGCCTGTGGTGAAAGCCACCCGGTTAGCGAGTGTATCAAAAACAAGAATGATCCCAACCTAGAGAAATGCAGCAACTGCAATGGCAACCATACCGCAAATTACAGAGGCTGCCCAGTTTACACAACAATTAACCGCAGCAAAACCCAAATGAGCAGCAAGCATCCCCTCTCAAATCCGCCCCTAAACCAGCATACACCTACATATCAAAGCGCACCAACCTCAAACACCCCTGACATCCAACAATCAACGTACAACAACCCGAACACATATGCAAACGTACTCAAAAACAACCTCAATCAACAAACAGGCACACAACAGGACAACATCATCCAAATCCTCATGGCTCTCTCTGCAAATATACAACAGCTAACCATAACAATGCAGCAGATGCAGAACACCCTAAATAAGCAAACAGATTTACTAACTAAGATACTAACACCATGAATCAACTAACAATAGCCCAATGGAACGCGAACGGCATTAAAAGCCATTTACTGGAATTAGAGCTCTTCATCAATAACAACTCAATAGATATCATGCTTGTCTCTGAAACTCACTTAACCAGCAAAAATAAATGCAAAATTCCAGGTTTCAAATGCTACACTACCAACCACCCAGAAGACAAATCGCATGGCGGCACCGCAATATTTGTAAAAAATAGAATAAAACACCATCCAATTGTGAACAGCAAACACGATTATATACATTATACTGCAATCAACATAAGTGAAACAACATCTAACTTCAACATAGCTGCAGTTTACTGCCCACCTAGGTTTCCTATATCTACAGCCCAATTCGACGCATTCTTTAACTCACTTGGCCCTCGTTTCTTGGCCATAGGCGACTACAATGCGAAATCCCCCCATTGGGGCGCTCGCCTCACAACACCTAAAGGCAATCAGCTCCTAAAGTCCATCTGCAAAAATAACCTGTCTTGTTCAGCCGGTGGTCTCCCCACATACTGGCCGACGGATAGAAAAAAAATTCCGGACATCATAGATTTCTGCGTTTATAAAAACTTCAACCCCAACCAACTATCTGCCAAAACGACTTTGGACTTATCATCCGATCACGCTCCCACCATCTTCAACCTCACCAGCACTCCCGCATTCACCGCCAAACCTCAAGCCCTCACTAATTATAGAACAAACTGGACCAAATACCAAAAACTAATGGAAAAATCATTCTGCCCACACATTAACCTAAAATCAAAAGCAGATATTGACAACGCTTTGAACTACCTAAATCACACCATCAAAGAATGCGCAGAGATCGCGACGCCAGCAACAAGGGAACTACCTCCTGACAGAACACCAAACCATCTCAATAAGCCTACACTGGATCTGCTAAAAATCAAAAGAAAAGCCAAAGCTAGATGGCAACAAACTAGATCTCCCGAAGCTAAAAGTGCACTAAACCAAGCCACTAGGTCTCTCAAGGCCAAAATTGCGATGGACAAAAACGAAGGCATTAAGGAGTTCGTATCTGGGCTAAACCACCTCCCAGACACTAATTATTCTATCTGGAAGGTCACAAAACGCATAAGTAAACCTATCCTCCCGGACTCCCCAATCAGGAACACCGATGGAAATTGGGTTACAAGCCCAGAAGAAAAAGCGGAAAAATTCGCACAGCATCTGGCCAAAGTTTTTAAACCTATTATTACAGCACAACCTAACAATCAAACCAATAGTAGTACAAGTACCTCAAGACCAATAAAATTCACTATTAAGGACGTCCATTCAAAGATAGCAAACATCAACCCAGCTAAATCACCGGGACACGACGGAATCACAGGCAGACTTATCAGAGCTCTTCCTATGTCTAGCATTCTCGGAATTACACACATATTCAACGCTATACTTCGTCTTAATTATTTCCCTGATACCTGGAAAATGTCCAATATTATCATCATACCCAAACCTGGCAAGGACAAAACCAAAATTGACTCCTACAGACCAATCAGCCTACTACCTATACTATCAAAAATATTCGAAAAACTCCTATTAGAAAAAATCCAAACGGCACTAAAGTCTCGCCAAATCATACCAGATCATCAATTCGGCTTTCGCAACAACCACAGCACTATTGAACAGGTTCACAAGATAGTCAACGAAATCAAAACAGCATTTGAAGGTAAAAAATACTGCGTAGGACTATTTCTCGATGTGGCACAGGCCTTTGACAAGGTTTGGCATGAAGGACTGCTGCTCAAAACAGAAAAATTACTCCCACCCAAATTCCATGGTATTCTAAATAGCTATATCAAAGGTAGACACTTTAGAGTAAAATACAACAACCATCTTAGCAAACCATATCCGATCCAAGCAGGCGTACCCCAAGGTAGTGTGCTAGGCCCAACACTCTACCTAATGTATACAGCAGACTTACCAACAAATAGGCACTTCATAACCACCACTTTTGCCGATGACACCGCTATCCTTATAACCCATCCGAATCCACAAACTGCACGCAGAGAGCTCCAAACCCACGTAGACCAAATAATAGCCTGGGCAGATAAATGGGGTATCAAACTCAACGAAAAAAAATGTGAGCAGATTACCTTCACTCTAAGAACAGCCACTTGTAAGCCTATCCTAATCAACAATAAACCGGTAACAACCAAGAACGAGGTCAGATACCTAGGGCTACACCTAGATAGAAGACTTACGTGGAAATCGCACATAAACAAAAAGTGCGAACAGCTAAAACTAGCCTTCAATAACCTCTACTGGCTACTTCATAAAAACTCTAAACTGGGGTTAGACACGAAAATTGCATTATACAAAGCCATTCTAAAACCCATATGGACCTATGGACTCCAGCTATGGGGTGCAACAAAAACATCCAACCTGGGCAAAGTGCAACGTGCCCAGACAAAAATCATCAGAGCTATTCTAGGTGCCCCAAGATACGTACGCAATGAAATACTGCTAAATGACACAAATTTAAACACAGTTGAACAAGAAGCTGCCAAGCTCAGCAGGAACTACACAGCACGTTTGGCCATTCACCCCAACATTACAGCAAGACAAATTTTAAGGTCAAGCAAATTCCGCCGGCTTAAGCGATGTGACCCTCTGGAAATCCCATATAAACTCACCACTCTGCAATCCACCTCCAGTAACAATGGGTAACCATCAAACAAAACAGGTAGACAACACCGGGGAGATCATCAACTCTGTGGTGGTTAGCCCCGTCGATATAAACTCGACACGGATCGAGACAACTCTAATTATACTCACCGCCCTTGTCGGGACCAACTTGGTATACCAGCTCTACAAGGACTATAGACGGTCGCTAAAGAGGAAATACCAGGGCAATGGGACTTCCAACTGTTCTGGGAACTGCGCCTAACACCACCAGCAAAGGAAATCAGTTTCCTCGTGATACCAATTAACTGTCCGCACTGGCGAAATAGTTAATAATTGTACTAGTTTTTAAGAATTGATGTAACTTATGCTAGAGGCCATGTGAGGCCTAATACATAAATAACAATAAAGGTTTTTCAAAAAAAAAAAAAAAAAAACTATATTGGATCTGAAGAGCGGATTTCATCAGATTAAAATGTCCCATGAATCAATTAAATATACTATATATAACTCCGTTAGGTCAGTACGAATACTTGCGAGTTCCATTTGGGTTGAAGAACGCACCGTCGCGTCGGTTTTCCAAAGGGTCGTGGAATTAATATTTAAAGATTTAATTCGAGAAGGGAAGATAGTTATTTATGTTGACGATATATTAATAGCTACAGAAAATATGAAAGAGCACCTATTGATACTAGAAGAGGTTTTACAGATTTTATCCGATAATGTGTTAGAACTTAATGTATCGAAGTGTAAGTTTATGCTTGAAGAAGTGGATTTCTTGGGATATAATATGTAACAGCATAATGGCGCGATAAAATAGTGGGCGCCACTTATGCGAGGTATTACCCCCTTAGCCACAAGCCTGGAAAAGCATGACCAAGGAGCCAATACCATACATAAGAAATGAAAAGAAAATCCGGAACTCCTACGCCGGCCACACGGAGTTATCTAGCTCGCCGGAGGGGTCGTGGGGTGTGTGGCCGGGGCTTACCGCGGTTGGTTCACCACTTACCTGTGCCAGTGCAATCCTGAATTCCACCTCCATCCTTCGCCGGACATCACCTGAGCCTCGTCAAACCCTGAAAAGAAATGATCCCCCCTCAACCATTCCACAAAAAAATTTACCACCTGGACATTCTAATATTTACAATCCTTTAATAAATCTGTAAACATCAACACAAACATTACATTGAAAACTTAACAACCACGACACTGATTAGCTGCCCGTGTCAAATATTAACAATTAACTGATCAAATACAAAACATAAGTGTTACGTTATTTTAGGGACATGTGTATGAAGGACAACAATAAAGCGCGCAGTACTGGCCAATACTCCTCGCTTTGTACAAACGATATTACAACCAACAGAATCACTTAGAGGAAAAACAAATTTCCCGGAACCAACAAAGAATAAAATATTTCCGACAAGGAGCAACACAAATTCACAAATAATTATAAAGAAGATTATAAAGTTAATACTAACTACCATTAAAATTATTATTTTAGTAATAATTTTTTTTTAAATTAAAGCAAAAAGAAAATTTTTGTTATTTTATTTTGTGTATTTTTTTTGTGTGTTTTTTTTTTTTTTGTTCTTCTGATCCAGCTGGTGTGGATGCACTATAGGTATTGGCTTAATTACCTGACTATCGAACGGTATATCAATTGGTATTAATGGAATATACAGTTCCTCCTTTATACTAGTGTCTGCTGTTTTATAAATATCATCTAATTTTCCGGCAACTTTTTTTTATTTAAACCATATTCGAGTAATTTTGGATAATCTTCGGTCTGTTCTCCACCCCCCCCCCCCCCCCCCCCGGTCTTCTGGTTTTATACCTGTTACTTCGTCCACCAACTCTCCATTGCCTTCCGCCATTTCTCTACACGTTTTTCCCGTTTTTGCTGAAATTTTGGTGACAGATAAACGAAAAGTATTATAAACACAGGGTCTTTCCCCTTAAATAAATAAAACAGTTTGTACAGATTAACACCAATCCGCACTAAATAAAAACGAACTCGCTGTTATAAATTTTTGTGCGTTTTTTTTTTACTTTTTTTTTTTAAATTCTAACCACGTAAAACACTGAAATATGTATATCCTGTTTTATAAACTAAAGGGCAAAACGCAATTTTTGTATTGCTGGTATCCTTTTCGGTACTTTCAAATTTCTCCAAATTCTTTTCTTATTTGTTAATTTTTTTGTGCTTATTTTTTCTTGTATTTTCGACTAGAATTCACAGCACCGAAATAGTCCTGATTGTTGCTAATTCGAAACGAAATTTTTATTTTTTTGCAAATGAACTGAATAATGAAGGTTTTTGTCTTCCAGCCAGTCGTATGTGTTCAAAACTGATTTTTTCCTTTTTTTATTTTATCTTAAATTTTTCCGAACAATCCCGTCTCACCCGCTGTACAACAGCTGATGTATGGTGAGTTAGACAGGATGTTGTCGCTGGGGGTGATTGAGCCATCAAATAGTCCCTGGAGTTCTCCAGTGGTGTTGGTTCGTAAACCAGGTAAGGTCCGCCTGTGCCTTGACTCTCGCAAGGTCAATAGTGTCACTGTCAAGGACGCCTACCCTCTTCCACACATTGATGGTCTTCTTGGTCGTCTTCAAGACACCAAGTTCATCACGAGCTTAGACCTTAAAGACGCTTTCTGGCAAATCCCTTTAGAGAAGAAGTCGCGAGAGCGGACAGCTTTTACTGTCCCTGGTCGTCCACTGTACCAGTTCACAGTTATGCCTTTCGGCTTATGTAACGCCCCACAGCGCATGTGTCGCTTGATGGATAAAGCCATCCCGGGCCATTTACGTGAAAACGTTTTTGTCTATCTGGACGACCTGCTCACTGTGTCACCTGACTTTGACTCCCACCTAAAGCTTTTGGACGAAGTGGCCAGCTGTCTCCGTCGTGCGGGGTTAACCATCAATTTATCTAAAAGCAAATTTTGCGTGACTGAAGTCAAGTATCTCGGCTTCATAATTGGTGATGGGACTCTGAAAACCGATCCTAACAAGGTGACGGCCATCATGGACTTCCCAACTCCGAAGTCTCATAAGCAGACCCGGAGGTTTTTGGGAATGACCGGATGGTATCAGCGTTTTATACCCAATTATGCTAGCGTGGCTTCTCCAATCACGGATTGTTTGAAGTCTAAATCTTTTAGTTGGACTGATGAGGCCCAGCAGGCGTTCGAGACCTTGAAAAAGCTGATGACGGAAGCTCCTCTTTTAGTCACTCCAGATTTTTCTAAGCCTTTCTATATTCAGTGCGATGCCAGCAGAACTGGTGTAGGTAGTGTGCTTTTTCAAAAGGACATGGATGGAGGAGAACATCCGATTGCTTATATGTCCAAGAAATTGAACGGAGCACAACGGAACTACACCATTACTGAGCTCGAATGCTACGCAGCCGTGCTGAGTATAAAAAAGTTTAGAGCGTATGTTGAGGGACAGACTTTCACGGTCATTACTGACCATGCAAGTCTAAAATGGCTCATGGGCCAGAAGGAGCTTAACGGCCGGTTAGCCCGGTGGAGTCTTAAGCTTCAGGGGTTCGACTTTACAATCGAACACCGTAAAGGCACCCACAATGTGGTTCCCGATGCCTTGTCACGCATGGATTGCGTTGACGAATTGTCCTTGTGTTTCGACGTGGACTTAAATGCCCCGTCTTTCAAGTCCCCTGAATATCTTCGTCTGGGTGATAGCCTCAGGCAAGCCTCACCGCAGCTACCAGACCTGCGAGTTAAAGATGGGTACGTTTTCAAGCGTACATCACCACGTACTGGAAACCCGATTGCTGACGACCTGACATGGAAGTTGTGGATTCCGATGGAATTGACCGCGTCGCTCGTCGAATCGTATCATTCGCCTCCCCAAGCCTCGCATGGTGGAGTAGGGAAAACCCTAGCCCGATTGCGATGCAAGTACTTTTGGCCAGGTATGGCAAAACAAGTTCGGGAATTCATCGCCAAGTGTGAGGTCTGCAAGACCACCAAAGCCCCCAGTTCAGTACTTCGACCACCTATGGGAAACCCCATGGATGTGTCGAGGCCGTTCCAATTTTTATACGTCGATTTCTTAGGTCCTTATCCCAGGTCGAAGAAAGGCCACACGGCAGTATTTGTTGTATTGGATGCATTCACCAAGTTTGTCTTCCTGCACCCCGTGTCCGCTGAGACCACGGCGGTGTCCGTCAAGTTTCTTGAGCAAACGATTTTCCATACCTATGGAGTCCCTGAAACAGTCTTCTCCGACAATGGTCGGCAATTCACCTCCAAGGAGTTTGCTAAATTACTACAGGATTATGGCGTACAACATGTGCGCACCGCTGTATATTCGCCGCACCCCAACGCTTCCGAGCGGGTGAATAGGTCCGTCCTCGCCGCCATTAGGGTGTATTTAAAGGAGGATCATCGTGAGTGGGATAGACATCTGTCGTCCATAGAATGTGCTCTTCGTAGTACCCACCACGAGGCGATCGGCATGTCCCCGTATCAGGCCCTGTTTGGTAGCCACATGATCCTGCACGGATCAGCATATCCAGTCCTGAAGAAACTGAACGTTTTCCAGGAGGGCGACATAGCTTTCTTGCCATTGACGGACAAAATGCAGATGCTTCGAGAACTTAGCCGCCGCACACTCCAGACATAAAATTCGATACAATTTACGGTGCCGTGTGGGCAGTTTTCGTCCGGGAGATGAGGTTTACCGGAGGACTTTCTGGGTGAGTAACCGAGCGAGTCGTTTCAGCGCCAAGTTGGCACCCCGGTTCTTGAAAGCTCGGATACGGAAGAAAGTTGGAACTAGCTTGTACGAGCTGGAGGATTTGGGCGGTAACAGCATAGGTGTTTATCACGCTAAAGACTTACGGCCATGAAGTGTCATCGAAGCAAGCGCTCTTCTGAGTAGCCCTAAGAAGGCATCTCGCCGGCTTCACCGGTTAATGATAGGGTACCCGGCGTGGTCCGCTTAGGTAGCTTCCCTAGCGGATGGTACACCTCCTTGTTTCTCTTGGCCGTCTGGGGCCAAGCTTTGATGAAGTAATCATCCGGATCTGCCAGACCAGACACCACCATGGTATTCTTTTACTCTTCGGTCAGTCTGGAGAAGGTCTCTGAGCCTCGTCAAACCCTGAAAAGAAATGATCCCCCCTCAACCATTCCACAAAAAAATTTACCACCTGGACATTCTAATATTTACAATCCTTTAATAAATCTGTAAACATCAACACAAACATTACATTGAAAACTTAACAACCACGACACTGATTAGCTGCCCGTGTCATATATTAACAATTAACTGATCAAATACAAAACATAAGTGTTACGTTATTTTAGGGACATGTGTATGAAGGACAACAATAAAGCGCGCAGTACTGGCCAATACTCCTCGCTTTGTACAAACGATATTACAACCAACAGAATCACTTAGAGGAAAAACAAATTTCCCGGAACCAACAAAGAATAAAATATTTCCGACAAGGAGCAACACAAATTCACTATTAATATGTACATATGGTAATATCTTACTGTAGTATAAATAGTAAATGTAATGACTTACTGTAGTATACATAATAAAAAAATAATATCAGTTAGCCATGATGAACAAAAGTAACGAGTTTTAATAGGTTATGGGCCATCTGTTAAAAAAATAAAATTAAAAAAAAATATAAGTGAAATATTGTTATTTTTTACGTAATTATGGCAGTAAACTACGTGCAAAATATTCCAAAACTAAAAGGCAGAGAAAATTACGATGAGTGGAGTTTTGCAGCAGAAAATTTGTTGGTGCTTGAAGGTATGAATCATTACATCAAGCCGGTTACCAACAAGGAAATAAAACCTGAAGACGACGCAAAAACCAAGGCAAAGTTAATTTTAACTATAGATCCAGGATTATACGTGCACATTAAGGAAACAACCAGTTCGAAAGAGTTGTGGGAGAAGCTAAAAAATATGTTCGACGACTCTGGTTATTCCAGAAAAATAAGCTTGCTAAGGCATCTAATATCAATAAGGCAAGAAAGTTGTAATTCTATGACCGCATATGTAACCGAACTGGTCGATACAGCACAGAGATTGAAAGGCACAGGATTTACAATCACAGACGAATGGATCGGGTCATTATTATTAGCAGGTTTGCCAGAAAAATTTTCTCCGATGATCATGGCCATAGAGCACTCAGGAATTCAGATAACCACAGATTCAATAAAATCGAAGTTAATGGATATGGAAGTTAAAAATTTCACTGATACAGATTCCAGTAGCGCTGCATTCGCTGCGAAAAAATCTCACTTTAAAATGAATAAAAATCCACAATATGGCGGATTGACTTCTTCAAAAATGTTTGGAGAGAAGAAAATAATTTGTTACAACTGTAAGAAAACTGGTCATTATAGAAATCAGTGCCCGTCATTGAAGAAAAGTAAGGAAACAAATGCGTTTAATGTGGTTTTTCTGAATGGAAAGTACAATAAAAACGAGTGGTACGTTGACTCCGGCGCCAGCGCACATATGACGGCAAACAAAGAATGGATAAACAATGCAAACTTTAAACCGAGTTTATCAGAAATAACTATTGCTAATGATACGAAAGCGCCAGTTGTGTGTTCGGGAGACGTGCAAATAACGACTAATTACAATTACAGCATCACGATTAAAAATGTACTATGTGTGCCAAGTTTAACAACAAACTTGTTATCCATAAGCGAATTAATCAAAAATGGAAACAATGTTGGTTTCGATCAAAGTCATTGTTACATTCGCAACAAGAACAATGTACTGGTAGCAACTGCAGAATTGACTAACGGAGTATACAAGCTTAAGACCAAGGAAGCAGATTGTATGTTAGCCGCTCCAGCAGTAGCAAGTGCAGAGTTGTGGCATAGGCGGCTGGCACATATTAACAGCTGTGATTTGAACAAGATGAAGAATGGAATAGTTGATGGATTGTCATACCTAGCTCCTAGTGGTATAACAAAGGACAAATGCGTAATTTGTTGTGAAGGTAAGCAGATTAGATTACCATTTTCTCACATTGGCCAGAGGAGTAGTGAAACACTACAAATAATACATTCAGATGTATGTGGTCCAATGGAAAACAAATCAATTGCAGGTTCACGTTATTATCTTTTATTTGTAGATGACTATAGTCGAATGTCCTTCATATACTTTTTAAAAAATAAAAATGAAGTATTCAAAAAGTTCAAGGATTTTAAAGCTATCGTTGAGAATCAGCAAAATAAGAAAATAAAGATACTTCGCACAGACAATGGTGGTGAATTTTGCAATGGTGAAATGGAGAATTATTTGGCACAACAAGGAATTATTCATCAAAAAACTGTAGTATACACGCCAGAGCAGAATGGAGTTTGTGAACGAGCCAACAGAACTGTTGTGGAGAAAGCTAGATGCTTACTCTTTGATGCACAACTTGATAAGAAGTTTTGGGCTGAAGCTGCACATACAGCTGTCTATATCAAAAACAGATGTGTTACTTCAAGTTTGGAAAATAAGACTCCATATGAAGTATGGCATGGAAAGAAACCTGACTTAAGTAATATCCGTTTGTTTGGATGTACAGTAATGGTACATGTCCCGAAAGAGCGGAGATTGAAATGGGACAGAAAAGCGGAACAGTGTATCTTAGTTGGATTTTCAGAAAATGTAAAAGGATATCGTGTTTATGATCCAAGAAAAAACACTGTAAGTATTAAAAGAGATGTTATAGTAATGGAAGACCAAACATATGTAAAAAGTCAAGAAAGAAACAGTGCAATCTGGATACAGAATGAAATAGAAACTGATAATGTGAGTGAGGATAGTCAAGGAAGAAATGTTGAGAGCAGAGATTCAGTGGGGGAGACTACTTTGAATGAATCTCTGAGCAGTTCAAGTTCTAATGACACAGCTTACACAAATCCAGATTCTTATTATAGTGATGAGACCTCATCGGGCTCAAATGTTGAGACCGATATTCCAGCAAATGAGTTACAAGAAGTTCCAGAAATTCTAGAAGGAAAGAGAGTCAGAAAGCCTCCAGAACGATATGGTCTGAACGTTACCGCTGTCTCAGATGGTTTTCCAGAAGCAGAACAGATTGTTCTCTCAGAGGCGCTGAATGGACCAGAAGCCGAGCAATGGAAATCAGCCATGCAAGAGGAGCTGAAGTCATTCCAGTGTAATGATGCTTGGGAGCTCGTGAATGTTCCATGTGATGCGTCAATAGTACAGTGCAGGTGGGTGCTGAATAAAAAGCTTGATGTGAATGACACAGTCCGGTATCGAGCAAGGCTTGTGGCAAAAGGTTTTACACAACAACGTGGGATCGACTATGAAGATACTTTCTCACCGGTAGTGAGACATTCAACGCTGAGAATGTTGTTTGCTCTGAGTGTTCAGTGGGATATGGACATTACACACCTGGATGTGACTACTGCTTTTTTGAATGGACACTTAAAAGAAAACATTTATATGTCTATTCCTGAAGGGTTTGGAAATGAAAAATGTAACGGAAAAGTTTTAAAATTGAAGAGAGCTATATATGGGTTAAAGCAGTCTTCTCTAGTTTGGTATGAAAGAGTAAGAGATTGTTTGTGTAACCTAGAATTCAAAATTAGTAAATTTGAACCATGTTTATTCCAAAAGAATATTGACAATGTTAAACTTATAGTAGCTGTTTATGTTGATGATTTTTTAATTTTTTCCAATAGTGTTGAGGAAACAGAAAAATTAAAAACTGTATTAGGTTCTGAGTTTAAACTGAAAGACCTAGGCTCTGTAAGACGTTATCTAGGTATGAGAATTAATGTGAATAAAAAATTGCATACCATAACTGTAGATCAACAACAATATATTGAGCAATTATTGTCTAGATTCAACATGTCTGATTGTAAATCTGCAGATACTCCAATTGAAAGCAAGTTGAATATTAAAAGATCTGAAAAATGTATGACACATATTCCTTATCAAAAACTCATTGGCAGTCTTATGTACTTAGCCGTTTTAACTAGACCTGACATAGCATACTCTGTGAGTTATCTTAGCCAATTTAATAACTGTTATAATGAAAATCATTATCATTATGCTAAAAGAGTTTTGAAGTACTTGCAAAAGACCAAAAATTACTGTTTAAAATATAATAAGGAAAATATCGAGTTAAAAGGATTTGCTGATGCTGACTGGGCCAGTGATTGTTTGGACAGGAAATCTTATACTGGTTACTGCTTTACTATGTGTGGTTCTTTAATTTCATGGCAGAGCAGGAAACAAAAGACAGTTTCTTTATCTAGTACTGAAGCCGAATATGTGGCGCTATCAGAGGCATCTCGAGAAGCTGTTTATTTAAGAAATTTATTGTATGAGCTTACTAATAAGCTTTGTGTCATCAAGATTTACTGCGATAATCAGAGTGCATTAAAATTAGCAACAAGTGATCAGTCACATAATAGATCAAAACATATAGATGTGCGCTATCACTATGTTAGAGATGCTACTAAAAATAAGTTAATACAAATTGAATATATTTCTACTAAAGAAATGCCCGCCGACTTGTTAACAAAGGGTCTGATGTCAACTAAACATTACAAATTTCTGAACATGGTAGGGATTATTCCGATTTAGAGATATTGTTTAATGGTTGTCATATGTAACAAAATAAAACTAAAAGGTTAGATTATACTGTTATTTTGTTAAGTGGGGGTATTAATATGTACATATGGTAATATCTTACTGTAGTATAAATAGTAAATGTAATGACTTACTGTAGTATACATAATAAAAAAATAATATCAGTTAGCCATGATGAACAAAAGTAACGAGTTTTAATATTCACAAATAATTATAAAGAAGATTATAAAGTTAATACTTACTACCATTAAAATTATTATTTTAGTAATAATTTTTTTTTTAAATTAAAGCAAAAAGAAAATTTTTGTTATTTTATTTTGTGTATTTTTTTTTGTGTGTTTTTTTTTTTTTTGTTCTTCAGATCCAGCTGGTGTGGATGCACTATAGGTATTGGCTTAATTACCTGACTATCGAACGGTATATCAATTGGTATTAATGGAATATACAGTTCCTCCTTTATACTAGTGTCTGCTGTTTTATAAATATCATCTAATTTTCCGGCAACTTTTTTTTATTTAAACCATATTCGAGTAATTTTGGATAATCTTCGGTCTGTTCTCCACCCCCCCCCCCCCCCCCCCGGTCTTCTGGTTTTATACCTGTTACTTCGTCCACCAACTCTCCATTGCCTTCCGCCATTTCTCTACACGTTTTTCCCGTTTTTGCTGAAATTTTGGTGACAGATAAACGAAAAGTATTATAAACACAGGGTCTTTCCCCTTAAATAAATAAAACAGTTTGTACAGATTAACACCAATCCGCACTAAATAAAAACGAACTCGCTGTTATAAATTTTTGTGCGTTTTTTTTTTTTTTACTTTTTTTTTTTTAAATTCTAACCACGTAAAACACTGAAATATGTATATCCTGTTTTATAAACTAAAGGGCAAAACGCAATTTTTGTATTGCTGGTATCCTTTTCGGTACTTTCAAATTTCTCCAAATTCTTTTCTTATTTGTTAATTTTTTTGTGCTTATTTTTTCTTGTATTTTCGACTAGAATTCACAGCACCGAAATAGTCCTGATTGTTGCTAATTCGAAACGAAATTTTTATTTTTTTGCAAATGAACTGAATAATGAAGGTTTTTGTCTTCCAGCCAGTCGTATGTGTTCAAAACTGATTTTTTCCTTTTTTTTATTTTATCTTAAATTTTTCCGAACAAAAACTTGTGCAGTAAATTTCTGCCTACCTCAAAATTCGAACTCCATTTTCTTTTTCTTTTCTCCCCGCCTACCTTTTTGTTCCCCACCAACTACTCGATTTTCTTCTACACAGTAATTTTTAGTCAAGTAGATATTTAGGCAAAACTGACCGTTACAAATATTTCGAAAAAGGGGTTCAGACCTAATTCACATAACTTAAATGCAATTGCAGATTTTCCAGTACCCAGAAACGCACATGAATTGCAAAGATTTCTTGGTCTTTGCTCTTACTTTCGAAAATTCGTGAAGGGTTTTACGTTAATCGCTAATCCACTACAAAGATTATTGAGAAAAGATGCAATATTCATATTTGGCGAAGAACAACTGAAGGTATTCGAATGCTTAAAAAGAAAATTGTTAGGAAGACTCTAGTCTTTCACATAAAAAAAAAATCACCTAGGGCGGAGACAGAACTCCATTGTGATGGAAGTGCTCTTGTTTATGGAGCAATATTGTTTCAAAAAAAGGAAGATGGAAAATTCCATCCGATATTCTATTTCTCGAAGAGGTGAACAGAGGCAGAATCTAAATATCACTCTTATGAGCTTGAAACACTAGCCATTATTTATGCACATAGAAGATTTAGAGTATATGGGCGATTCTCCAGAACCTTTAACCTGAGCTAATTGGAAAAATGAAATTTCAAATTGATAGCACAACCGTGCCATGATATTTTTTGTGTTTCTTATTTCATAAATAAATGTTTTCTGATGTAGAACATTAAAAAATTCAATGCGCATATTTTTTTTATGACATGGTTATATTGACATGGTTACAATTTTGACATCAAATTTGACATGGTTACAATTTTGACATTCGCTAAAATTACTTTTTTTTAAGATTCATGAAACAACTTAAGCGAAAAAAACGTTACATATGATTTAACTAGTTACAATACGTCATAAGAAATTTTACGGGGATGAATTTAATGTAATATGAGCAAATTAATTGCGGTTACAACTTTGACATTTAAATGTAACCTACGTTCCCGTTAGCCAGTTTTGCCCAAAAGTCAACCAATTTCAACTTATTGTTGTCACAAAATGTATGCACATGTTCGTTAGTGTCTGAACAATAAGTGCGTTTAAAAAATTTTATGATAAAATGAGACAATTCGGAGTTCTTCGACTTACCATGCGGGTTACAACTTTGACGTCAAAACCTAGGGACAAACTTCAGAGTTGTTTTTTGGAAAATATAGCGATTTGACACTGCACCGAACACAACTGCATTTTTCCTTAAGAGTTAAACTACAATTTTTCACTTTTCACTATTTGTGTCAACGCTTCCTATCACAAATATAAATAGTTTTTCATTCAGATTAGCGCTAAAGACAGGCCGAAAAGTGACAGGTAACGGAACATTTTTTCAAATTTCATTGCAAAATATCGTTTTAAATGACTTCGTACTTATACCTCATTGCTCATTAATGATTTCTTAACATTATCGATAGCTTCTTTTATTTTTAATCTTCCTACAAAAATTGTAATTCATAAAAATTTTGAAGCGACAAGCAGGTTAAAAGTTCCGGAGAATCGCCCATATCTACTTTCAAAATTCTGACAGATTGCAATGCGCTGACGCTAACTCTTAATAAGCAAGTTATTAATCCTCGTATTGCTAGATGGGCATCAGAGATACAAAACTTTGATTTTAAAATAGAACATAGAGAGGTTAAGAGGAGGCAACACGTAGATGCTTTGAGTAGGGCACATACAATCTTGATACTTTCAGAAGGTAGTTTTGAGCAAATGCTTGGTATAAGTCAGTCACAGGATCCCGAATTGAGGAATCTGAGGAACGAGTTAGAAGTTTCGGAACACCCATTATTTGAGATGCGGGATGGTCTTATCTATAGAAAGATTAATAAGGAACTCTGATTTTATATACCAAAAGACATGTTAAGTAATATATTAAGAACTTGTCATGACTCTCTAGGCCATGTAGGAATAGATAAAACGTACGAGGTGATTAGTAGGACATATTGGTATCCAAGCTTGAAGGTAAGAGTACGGAATACGAAGGAATACGTCCAAAATTGATTGAAGTGTATAAGTTTTAACCCGCATTCGGGGAGAAAAGAAGGGTATCTGCTTCCAATTCCCAAAGGGAACAAGCCGTTTGACACAATACATGCAGATCATTTAGGACCCTTAGAAATAGCTGCAAGACGGAAAAAACATATATTGGTTGTTATAGATGCCTTTACGAAGTTTGTAAAGTTATAAGCTACAAAATCTACGAGTGCTATAGAAAGCATAAATTGTTTAAAAAAGTATTTTCAACAATTCAGTAGACCAGTTCGGCTGATCACTGATAGGGGAAGTTGTTTTACGGCAGAGCAGTTTAGTAAGTTCACAAAAGATAACTTAATCCATCATATCTTAACGGCAAGTGGTTGTCCGCGAGCGAATGGACAAGTGGAAAGAATGATTCGAACTATTATAACAGTAACTTCAAAGTTAGCGAGTGAAGAGAAAAATTGGGATCAGGTATTAGATCAAGTAGAGTTTGCTCTGAATAATACAATTAGCAAAAGTAGTAAGGTAACACCTTCGATGTTATTATATGGAGTAGAACAAAGGGGATAAGTACAGGATAAGATTAAAGAATATCTACAAACTTATATATTGGGAAATGAAATAAGAGATTTGGAAGGGGTCAGAGAAAAAGCTTTAGAGGATATGACTACATCACAACTATATAATAAAAGGAAATTCAATGAAAAACGAAAGGAAGGATATAAATATGAAGTAGGGGACTTAGTCATGATAACGAATGTGGATACTACCACTGGAGCATCTAAGAAATTAATCCCCAAATATAAAGGTCCTTATACTATCCGTAAAGTACTAGGAAATGACAGATATTTGGTCAAAGATGTTGAAGGTTTTCAATTGTCAAATAGACCAATGACCGGTATTTATGATATTACTAGACTACGACCATGGCTCCATTGTAATAAGAAATAAAAAATAAACTTATAGATTTGTACTTGTATCGGAAAAAAACAAAAGAAAAAAAACATTTTGAATTATTATTTTACTAAATCATGAGTATGTTAACAGAAAAAAAAAATTACAATGAATTCAAAGTAATGTGAAAATTATTTGTTAAAATTAGGCTAAGTTTGTATAAGGGCCTTTATCTACTAACAGGAAAATCATGGTCCAAGCATTTTTTTTTACTTTGACTATATAAATGAATAGTTTTATTCATTAAAACGCATAATATATAACCTGTTATTTAAGGAGACAAGCTTAATCAATATTTAGAATCAGAATCATTTCATAAATTCGGTTTAAAAGCCACTAAAAACAGTCCTCTGTTATGTCCTAATTCAGGATCGAGTATGATTCGGTTCGGTTTTTATTAGTTCTATTTAAAAATGTAAAATCTTATAACTCTATAAACATAAAGAATATTGAATGCATGTGAACAAAAAACAATTATAATTTTAGAGAATTTTTTAGTACTAAAAACTAGTGTTTGAATTTTGTCCATTACATTTTTGAACAGTCCTCTGTCACAATTTGAATATCGCGCCACAAAAATATTAGACACTATTGTGCTTACATTTCCCTTGAAACTGAACGTTAACAGTGTGAAGTTTGTTCGGTCGCCATGCTAAACAAGTCGCCGCCATTTTGCGCAGTGACAACTCCGCGTCTGTGTGGTAGCCACGTCTCTGTAGTGTTAAGTGAACAGTCCTCTGGTAAGTCTATTTTACGGTGTTTTATGTGTTATTATATTTATTTAACAAAAAAATTGCTCAGTGTGATAATTTATAGTTGTTTCTGTGTTATGAAGTAATATTTAAACTGATACGTGGTATGACATTTTTTACGTAAAAATAACAGTCCTCTGTGCAACAGTCCTCTGGAAATTTATAACACAGAGGACTGTTCAATGTGACAGAGGACTGTTTTATTTGACGTCCGTGTATTTTATTAATATTCTTTATAGTCTGCAATAACCTACTGCTTGTCGATAGCCTCTTTCTTTCTTACATTGGCCCGTCACGCTAATTCAGGTCTTTTGTTTTCTATTATTATAGATTTTGGAATATAAAATAAAACGTAATTAGTAACTACCTGTTTTTAAACCCTTACGTTTTTTTTTAATTATTGAAAGTATGTTATTGTTTTAGTATTGCCGCAATGCCACCAAAGAAGAAACCTAAAACCAAAGAAGAAATAAAAGAGCAGAAACGAATTGCAGAAAGATTAAGATATCAACGGCTAAAAAATGACCCTGTAAAAAGAGAGCAATTGAAGGAAAAAGAACGACGAAACTACCAAAGAAAGAAGGAAAAAGGTACAAGAAAGCTAGTTAATGATAGAGTCGACGTGAACACAAAGCTGTGACTAAAGAATGGAGAAAGCACTGTGCTGCTTATCGCGCAAAAAAAAAAGCTTTGAAAGAAATTACAAATAATTTTGTACGACAAAATACGCCCGAATCCGAGGGTTCACCTTCTCCTCAAAGTTCTGTCTCTCCATCAATACTACCTATGACCGCTCCACGAAGTGATGCAAGCAATGCGAGAAAGCGTAATGCCAAAAAGAAACGTGACAAAATTATAAAGGATAAAGACAAAAAGATCGAGTATTACAAAAAAAAATCCGAGAAGTATAGGAAGAGATTAGAACGTTTGCAAAAAGCTAAGACAAAGGAAAATGTAGACACACCTAGCACTAAAATTACCAAAATGTGTGATTCGCCAGAAACTCGCAGAGAAGTAGTCAAAAAGGCGCTATTCGGTGAAGTGTTGAATGCACAGCTGAAAGAAAACTACGCTAATTTAAAAACCTGTAAAGAAAAAGAAATATTCGGAAAAGTCGTGTCCGGTAAACTAATACACAAGTACAAGTTATGGCGAAGCAAAGATAGCGCTATATCTTATAAAACAGTTCAGAAGTCAGCGCGTCAATCAGTTTTAGTACCCAAGCTTCGGACTCGTAAAGATAGAATTTCATCTGATTGCATGAATACTGTACGAACCTTCTATGAAAATGATGAAAACAGCAGACTTGGCGCAGGAAAACGAGAATGCCTGACCAGAAAAGGGGTTAAAAAACAGAAAAGATATCTATCGGATAGCATCGTAAATTTATACAAGAAGTTTCAAGCTGAACATTTTAAAATAAGCTACACAACGTTTTGTCGTCTACGTCCTTTCTGGGTCATAACACCAAAAGTAAACGAACGTGACACGTGCCTCTGCATAAAGCACGCGAACATCGATCTGAAACTGTCAGCATTGCACAGTCGAAGAATTTTGACTTACAATAGTCATACTGCACTGCTTGAAAAGACATGTTGTAATCGCTATGACGAGCTATGTTTGTCACGAACCTGCCAACGCTGTATTGACAAGAATCCTGACTACAGGGAATTTGATGACAGCAAGCCTATTGAATTTAAAAAATGGATATCCGAGAAACAAACTTACAACGACCCCAAGACCAAGAATGCTCGAACAGTTACCAAATACCTAAAGAAAATGTTCACGGTTCGCCCTCGAGAATTAATAGAAAAGCTGCACGAGGATTTGGAAGACTATTATCAACACGAGAGAAACATTACCCATCAATACAATGCTATCAAGAAATACAAACAAAGCCTTACCGACGAAGACGCTATCATACATGTGGATTTTTCAGAAAATTATTGTTTGAAATACGGTCAAGAAATACAAGCATTTCATTTTGGAGGGTCGAGACTTCAGCTAAGTCTTCATACTGTGGTAGTGTATACCAAAAACTCTATCAAGTCTTATTGTACCGTTTCCAAAAATCTCACACATTCACCAGCTGCTATATGGGCACATTTGCGGCCAATCTTTAAAACTCTCCCACCTAACATAACGAGCATTCACTTCGTCAGCGATGGACCCGTAACTCAATACAGAAATAAAACGATGTTTTACATCCTGGCATCAAGACTCCAACAAGAGTTTTTAAATGTGAAGAAGTTTACGTGGAACTATTCAGAGTGTGGCCATGGCAAAGGGGCCCCTGATGGCATTGGGGCGACCTGCAAGAGAACCGCTGATGCCGTCGTCGCTACAGGAGGTGATATTGATAGCTTGGAATCATTTGTAGAGGCCATTCAACGAAGATGTTCCGCAATTACCTTGTTCACAATCGACGATAAAGCCATCCAAGAATTGACAGACGACCTTCAAAATGAAACAGTTAATTTAAAAAGCTTTAATGGCACTCTAAAAATACATCAAGTAAAGGCTGAAATATTAAGAAGTCCTCTGGAATCAGCTCCAAGTGCCGCTAAACTCATAATGAAAAGTTTAAGTTGCACTTGTGAAGACGAATGCCAGCATTTCAATTTAGGAGTGTTACAGTACAAAAACAAGACAAAACTTAACGTAGATGATATTTACACAGACACTGAAAGTGAAAACATGGGCAACTTACAGGATTTCACAATGGAGACCGAAGACGTCGCTGCACTGGCTGGACCTAGTTCAATCAACCAACAGAATTATACCATCGGTGATTACGTCTTGGTTAAATTTCTAGTAAGAAACACTGAATATTGTTATGCTGCAGTAATCAATAAGATAGACACGGAAGAAGGCGAACTAACAGTAACCTTCTTAAAAATTTGTGATGACAAAGGACACACATTCAGAGTCGATGAAAATGATGTTTCTGATGTGTCCTTTGACCAAGTATTAAAGAAGTTGCCAAACCCAGATATTGGCCTAAAAGGGAAACGAATATTTTATTATTTTAATATACCTGTACCAGTTTTTGAGAAATAAGTCTGCATTGATAAGTAAACAAGGTCGATTCTTAGTACCTAAGCTTAATTTTGATTATAATTGTTTTAATTCGTTACTTAGAGAGCTAAACTCGCAATTTGTTCCTGATAAATATAAGTATTTAAATTCTGTATGTGATACAGTATTCAATAAAGAAGAGAATTTATTTGATTACATTTAATAATTTATATTGTGTTTTTTTATGTAAACATTGACATAAACTGTTCTCTGGGTGGGAAAAGCAGTCCTCTGGGTGGCAAAACAGTCCTCTGCCGCATTTTTTTACAAAATTGCCTATAATTCGAAAAATAAGGGAAAATTACAATGGTTTCTTGTTTATATATATTTATATTATAACTATCTATCGACTTAACATACTACATTTTTAATTTTCTAGAAAAATAGGGTTGGGACAACTGTCAATAGACAAGTTTCCAGTTAGTAGAGAAAGGCCCATAAATATAATAAAGTTCATGAATTGTCGTTCTGTTATAATGTAAACAATTCGAGGACGAATAAGTTGTCAGAATAGGCCGAACTGTAAGGAATATAGTTGAGAAAATTAGAGATAGATGGCGTTGGAATAGGAAAAGATAATAGAAAGAGGAAGTAAGAAGAAGAGAAGAGAAAAAGAACATTCTGTGTGAATAATGCTTATGACACACATGGGGTATCGATACCGTGGTATCTGTTGTGGCGTAGCGCAGCCACACAACACAACATTGATTCGCCACCCAACACATAAGTAGTTATCTAAAAAGAAATTAATTAAAAAATAAAATATATATAGATATACCTATAAAAAGAAAGTATATATGACAGATAATTTATGAAACTTAAGTCAAAACTGACAGCCAACTTGGATGGCAAAAGAAGAAAAGTTTTTAGTACAAATTGTACAGGGTGCCAGGTGTGACATGATTAAAAACAACAAGTAGAATAGAGCTTAAAAGATTTTTGGTAATAATAAAATAAACATAGGAAGCAAGGCGTTAAAGCTTTATTACTATAAAAAGCCGACGGAAATAAGGAACATTGCTCATTACTGAACTGGGGATTACCAGACAAAGTAAGAGCCTCTACACAAATAAGGTTTAGATCGCAGGATGGGGATTACTAAACTGCGCGTTGTTAGGATTAGCACCCAATTTATTCTACATACATATCAATTCGAGTTGAAGTCCACAGATAGGGTCTAGCGTGCAGGTTGGGGATTACCAAACTGCACTTTATTAGGTGTATTACACTTGTGGTTTCAATTCGAATTGCAGATAAACAATTTGAAAAAGATTATATTGTTGATTGTTGGAAAAGTTAATTGAGTTCATTTCATTCTTGTTTGATTGTTTTTAAAGAACTTAATTTGATTGTAATAAACAGAATATATTATTTCAAAGAACGTGTTTTTATTTCAATAAGTGTGCTTCAAGCAAACGAAGCAAATTAACTGGCATTAACTACTCAATATCAAGCAAGGGATATTGAACATGGTCCTTCGAGCCGGATCGTTGTAGGCAAGCACATTTGAAGACCCTCGGGGAAAAACCAACTTAGTCCAAAAAATAAAATTCCAAAAAATACAAGTTTTTTCCCTCATTGATTCATGGACTCAGTTGGTTCTTCCCCGAACTTTTTATTATTTCCCGTTCATTTTGTCAGGACTACGTTGGTTCTTCCCCGAACCTTTTATTATTGCCCGTTCATTTTGTCAGGACTACGTTGGTTTTTCCCCATAGTTAATACCTTGAATTTTGGTACACCTTAGCAGCTAATAGATGGAGCTGAATTCTCTGATTTTTGAAAAAGTGGACTAAGTTGGTTTTTCCCCGAGGGTCTTCATTTATTGAAAGCAATATACAGTTAATTAAATAATTTAATAAAATCCACTTCCAATAATACAATATTCAAATCAGTTCAAAATGAACGCTTTGCTAAAATCGCAGAAGACATTGCAGGCTAATTTAACTAAAGCGATTGCAAATTTTAAAAAAACTGGTCAAGCAAGACGTACTGAAGGATATTTAACAGGCCGCATTGAAAATGTTAAAGAATTTTGGAGACAGTTCTTGGAGAATCACGAGCAAATATACAGACTCGAAGATGAGGAATCAGACCAAGACCGCGAACGGGTAGCGACGTATGAAGCAGCTGATCTGTATTCAATCTTTGAAGAAACCTATTTTGAGTTTCTAGGAGTTTTACAAGATGGACTTGCAAGGATTCAACATAAGGAAGTTCATACGCAGTTGTCGCCATCGGAGGTCACAGTTGTGAGGGCTGCGGAGAAGAGACTACCAGCGACGGAATTACCCAAATTCAATGGGAATTTCAGTGAGTGGAGAAATTTCCGCGATAGTTTTACTTCCATGATTCACGATGGCCCTCATATCCCTTTAATTCAAAAACTCCAATATTTACGATCATGTCTCTCTGGAGAACCGCATCGTTTATTGGATCTATATGATGTTTCTGGTGACAATTACCAAGCTGCCTGGGATGAGATTGTTAAACGCTATGATAACAAGCGAGTGTTAGTTATTACGCATCTAAAGGCTTTACTAACACAAACCAACACCGTAAAGGAGTCTCAACGAGACTTAAAGGACTTGCTAGATACCACCAAGAGACGGTTGCACGAGTTGGCATCACTAGGAAGTCCAGTACAACATTGGGATCAAATTGTTGTATGCCTGTTAACTACACGTCTACCAGAAGAAACTAAAAGAATTTGGGAGCAAAGAATTGCAACATCGTCAGAACATTCAGCATTAAACAAGATGTTTGAATTTTTAGAAGAAGTTTCCGAATGCATGAAGCCTTACGAGATGGAAAGGCCGCGCAGTCTAAACATAGGGACATGCTGGTGCCTAGGAAGTCTTCTACTTATCATTCCAGTGAGCAAACGAATTGTAGTATTTGCAAAGGCCAGCATCTGACTTATCAGTGTGGTCGGTTAAAACGATTAAATAGCAACGAAAGGCGCAAGATGCTTATAAAGTATGGCATTTGTTTAAATTGTATACAGCGTCACCAAGAATCTTGCATTGCCGGTCAAGAATGTCCTTTATGCAATCAAGATCACAAGTTGCACAAATGTGATCGGTTTCTGAAGCTAACAAGAAATGAAAAGAAAGATGTTCTGCAAGCACATAATCTATGTGGTAATTGCCTACGACCACATCCGGAATCCATATGTCCACACAAGAGTGGATGTTATAAGTGTCATAAACGACACCATACGTGGTTGCATGAAGATGCTAATGCACCGCCGAGCCCAGCTCCTAATACCGGTACAACTACAGCAACAGCCTGTGCTACAAGATGTAATGTACTTAATAAGAATACGGAAGCACTATTGGCTACCGTTACAGTACTCGTCAAAGGACAACTACTTCGAGCTTTAGTCGATTTGGGTTCTCAAAGCTCCTTTATCTCTCAAGCAGCATATCAAGCATTGAAACTTAAGGGGTCACCAGCATCACTTAATGTCAGAGGATTGGATTCGATTAAGGTAGCAGAAGCTAGAAAGAGCGCTATAATAAAGTTAACATCTCCTGTGACACCTAATTTTGAACTTCCGGTAGAGGCCTATATAATCAAAAATGTTACAAGTGTTTGTCCTCCCACTCGATACGCACATCACAATTGGGACTATATTAAAGGATTAAAATTAGCAGATCCACAATTTTTAGATCCAGGTGCGATTGATATGTTGGTGGGAGTAAAGGTCTATGCAAAAATAATTTGCGGCAAGATAAAGAAAGGACCTTTAGATGCCCCCGTAGCCCAGAAAACGAAATTGGGTTGGATATTATTTGGGGAAATGGCATCCATAAAAACAGCAGTCCATCACGAAAGTAATAATCTTGCATGTATTGTAACTACAGAAGCCAGCATCGAGCAGTTAAACAAACAAGTTCGTTTATTCTGGGAATCAGAAGAGATAATAGGAACGCGGAGATGGACCGAAGAAGAACAACAATGTGAAGATTTCTATCAGAGGACACACAAAAGGTTGGAAAGTGGTCAATATGAAGTCAGAATTGCTTTTAAGCAGAAGCCACCAGTGGGACATTCTAAAAAAATGGCTATGAAGCGATTTGCACATACGGAACGAAAACTGTTACAGCAACCAAAGATGGGTGAGGAATACCGAAAATGCCTCAATGAATATCTGACGTTAAAGCATATGAATGTGCTCGATCCCGAAGAATTAATAACAACGAATAAGGAACCTAGATACTATATGCCGCATCATGCCGTTATAAAGGAAAGTACAACAACCAAGTTGAGAGTTGTTTTCGACGCATCTGCGAAATCCTCTAACGGCAAGTCAATAAATGAACAAATGATGACAGGACCAACACTGCAACCAAAATAATATGCTACTCTGTTAAAATGGAGAAAGCATAAATACGCAGTAACAGCGGATATAGAAAAAATGTACAGAATGATATTAGTACATAAAGATGATCGAAAGTTCCAAAGTATACTCTGGAGAGACCACCCGAATGAAAGCATTCGAACGTACGAATTAAATACAGTTACGTTTGGAACTACTGCAGCTCCTTATCTTGCAATAAGGACCTTACAGCAAGTAGCAAAGGATGAAGAAAAGGAATTTCCGCGAGCAGCACAAATAGCGCTCCAAGACTTTTATGTCGATGATTTATTAACAGGTGCAGATAGTCTTGAAGAACCTAAAGAAGTCCAACAGCAATTAATTAAGATGTTAGCCCGTGGAGGGTTTCGACTCAGGAAGTGGACAGCAAATGACAACGAGATTTTAAATTGGATACCAGTACAAGATCGAGAGGTAGAGGTTCCTTTAACGTTTAAGGAGGACGGTCAAATCAAAGCATTGGAAATTCAATGGCATCCGTACCATGATCATTTTTCATATGCCGTCAAAGGTCAGGAATTTGAAAAAACTGCTACAACTAAAAGGACAATTCTATCTCAAATCGCAAAGTTGTTCGATCCGCATGGCTGGATAGCCCCGTGTGTTGTAGCGGCAAAGGTAATTATACAGAAGCTTTGGATGGCAGACTGTTCTTGGCATCAAGAAGTTCCATCAGAATTTTCTAATGAATGGGAAGAATTGAAAGGTCAATTAACCAATATTCGCGAAATAAAAGTTCCAAGATGAGTGCATTTACATAGCTCACAGGAGAATGTGCAAGTGCATGGATTTTGTGATGCATCCATGGTAGCATATGCAGCAGTAGTGTATATTCGAATCATTGATAAGGATGAAAATACACATGTATCCTTATTAATGGCAAAAACTAAGGTGGCACCAACCAAACCAATCACCCTGCCAAGATTAGAATTGTGTGGTGCTGTTCTATTAAATAGGCTATTGCAACAAGTGAAAACGGACATGCAATTGGGGGATATACGATAGAATGTCACTCATGGACCGATTCAAAAATAGTTTTATCTTGGATAAAAAGTCATCCTCGAAAATGGCGAACATTTGTTGCAAACTGAATAGCAGAAATTCAAGAAAACACTCTAAACAACACATGGAGATATGTACCGTCTCAAGATAACCCTGCTGATATAGCTTCTAGACGGAGTCTACCGAAGAATCTCTTATGCAATGCATTGTGGTGGACTGGACCTGCCTGGTTGGAGGGTACAGCAGAAAGTTGGCCAATTGAGACATGTACCAAAGGTGACACCACATTAGAGATGGCGAATGTGAAGTCGCTGTTGACAACTCAGGAGCAACACGATGACTTCGAGTTGATAAGTTGAGTAACTGCTTACTGCTTACGATTTGTCAACAATGCCAAACAAGGCAATCAGAAAAGAACTGGGATATTTCAAGTATCCGAAATTGAAAGTGCGAAGATAAGGATATTACGACTGGCACAACAATTTATGTTCCCAAGAGAACGGATGCAATTAAAGAAGACGGGACGAGTAGACAAGCAGAGCAAGCTATTTAAACTTGATCCATTTCTTGATGAATACGAAATTATACGAGTAGCTGGCAGACTCAGAAGGTCTAATTTGTCATATGATAGCAAGCATCCTGTGGTATTACAACTTAGGACACATATCACAGATATAATTATAGATAGGTTTCATTTAGAGAGCCTTCATGGTGGACCTCAGCTGGTGCTCAATATAATCAGAAAGGAGTTCTGGATTATCAACGGATTAAACGCGGTAAAATATCGAATTTACCGATGTACTACTTGTGCAAGGCATCGACCACATGTTCAGCAGCAAATTATGGGGGATCTTCCCACACCAAGGGTAACCCAAGCTCATCCGTTTCAGAATAGTGGAGTTGATTATGCAGGACCTATCACCCTACGGATGTCAAAACACAGAGGCGCTAAGACTTACAAGGGGTATATTTGCATATTTGTGTGCATGGCCACGAAGGCAATTCATATCGAAGCAGTATCCGATTTAACAACCGAAGCATTCATAGCTGCATTTCGCAGGTTTATTGGAAGAAGAGGGATGTGCTCAAACATGTATTCAGATAATGGGACAAATTTCGTTGGAGCTGATAAGGGATTCAGACAAATGATGAAAGAAGTCCTTAAAGCAATAACAGAAGCTACAGCAAAAGAATATGCAGAACGAGGTTTAACTTGGCATTTTATTCCGCCATCAGCACCACACTTCGGAGGTCTGTGGGAAGCAACCGTCAAATCCATTAAACGTCATTTGCGAAGAATGGCAAATTCAAGAATTCTCACGTTTGAAGTATTAAATACGCTGCTGGTACAGATTGAAGCATGACTAATTTCCAGGCCGATTCAAGCTATATCGTCTGATCCTAACTGCATGGAAGCCTTAACTCCTGGGCATTTTTTGATTGGGAGACCATTAGTTCAACTAGCCGAACCATCACAAGATGACGGGAACTTAGGAGTGGCAGATCGATGGAAGCAAATCCAAGTATTAAGGCATGTGTTTTGGAAACGATGGTCACAGAAGTATTTGCTTCAGCTCCAGCAACGGACGAAATGGAATACTCCACAGCAAAACGTGAGGATTGGACAGATGGTTATTCTAAAGGATGATAAACAGCCCCCTGCCAGCTGGCAATTGGGAAGAATAGAGAAGATTCATCCAGGGGCGATGACAGAACTAGAGTGGTAACAGTAAGGACTACCACAGCCATAATACAAAGGCCAATACAAAAAGTCATACCATTACTTATGTATATAGGCACTGACTATAAGTGAACGATTGTAACATGCCTTGGAGAACAGATTACAAAATTTAAAAAAAAAAAAAAGAAAAAAAAATTACATATAATAATAAATTGGGTGTTGCATAGGGTTTAGTAAAAATTTGGTATTTAAGTTAAACAATAATAATTATTTGTTCACAGAAAATGGAAGACGTTTTAATTTTGGCTTGTGAAGACGATTGGGTGTTAGGGGATGAGCTTAGCATCCCGGTGACACCAGGCCGGTGGATGAACACAGAGGCACCACAAGATGTCCTGGCTGATTCCGAACTCCCAGAGGGAGCAGAGCATAGATTAGTCATAAGTCCAGCACGAGGTTGTGTATCACATGTAAGTCCAGCGAAAGGTAACAATGATCCAGTCCAAAAAAAAAAAATGAAGTACCCGTCACACCCGGAAGAGGTATCAATTGGGAGGAAGTGTTTGAATTCCAAAAAGTGGTGTCGCAAGAAGTGGTGTCGACAAACCAAGAGAATGATGTTGTGAACCCAAGAGATCAAAAATTTTGCACGGTGACGACCCAGGAAGGGGAATATGTAGATATCCCGTACACAATAATGGATACGATTCCATGGGACTGGATAAAGGCCAGTACAAGGAAACGGCATACACTTTTCTTGGGGAAAGGACGAACGTTGAGACTGAGATATAGAGACAATAAAACCATTTGGTCCAGTTATAAAATAAAAGAAAACAAAAGGAAAAAGAAGTTGTAGTTAGATTGTTTGATTGTTATCAGTTCTAGTTAAATCTGTTCCCATTTGTTTCGTGATGTTAAAATAATGTTCATTGATGTTAAAATAGTTAATCAGGCTAATTAATTAAATGCAATGATTGTTTCCAGTTTATTACTTTGTTGATGTTAGATCAAGGGGCGGGAATATGTTGTGGCGCAGCGCAGCCACACAACACAACATTGATTCGCCACCCAACACATAAGTAGTTATCTAAAAAGAAATTAATTAAAAAATAAAATATATATATAGATATACCTATAAAAAGAAAGTATATATGACAGATAATTTATGAAACTTAAGTCAAAACTGACAGCCAACTTGGCAAAAGAAGAAAAGTTTTTAGTACAAATTGTACAGGGTGCCAGGTGTGACATGATTAAAAACAACAAGTAGAATAGAGCTTAAAAGCTTTTTGGTAATAATAAAATAAACATAGGAAGCAAGGCGTTAAAGCTTTATTACTATAAAAAGCCGACGGAAATAAGGAACATGCTCATTACTGAACTGGGGATTACCAGACAAAGTAAGAGCCTCGACACAAATAAGGTTTAGATCGCAGGTTGGGGATTACTAAACTGCGCGTTGTTAGGATTAGCACCCAATTTATTCTACATACATATCAATTCGAGTTGAAGTCCACAGATAGGGTCTAGCGTGCAGGTTGGGGATTACCAAACTGCACTTTATTAGGTGTATTACAATTGTGGTTTCAATTCGAATTGCAGATAAACAATTTGAAAAAGATTATATTGTTGATTGTTGGAAAAGTCAATTGAGTTCATTTCATTCTTGTTTGATTGTTTTTAAAGAACTTAATTTGATTGTAATAAACAGAATATATTATTTCAAAGAACGTGTTTTTATTTCAATAAGTGTGCTTCAAGCAAACGAAGCAAATTAACTGGCATTAACTACTCAATATCAAGCAAGGGATATTGAACAGTATCGATACCGAGATATGGCGAATACCGCGGTATCGCGGCGCCCATGACACACATAAACAAGGGTATAATTTGACGTTTGTCGTTGGAACATTATTTGCAATACGGAATTTCGTTAAATTTAACTTGAAGTGGCATTATTATTTTTTAAAATGGAAGTGGAAGATGTTCTTGGTTTATGCCTTGCCAAACAACAAGAAATTAAATTAAGCTTAAGGCGAATTCAAGATTTGGATCGGAGAAGGAAAAGATTGAGATATCTTGTGATCAGATCTTG
Source organism: Thereva unica (assembly GCA_949987705.1). Classification (NCBI taxonomy): domain Eukaryota; kingdom Metazoa; phylum Arthropoda; class Insecta; order Diptera; family Therevidae; genus Thereva; species Thereva unica. The sequence goes on from CATLJY010000105.1 coordinate 176,485, forward strand.
GTTAAGGTGCAAAATGTTGAGGCGGATGTGTAAGATTAGTTTACAGCCTTGCATTAAAAGAAAAAGGGTTTGGTCTAGGGTTAGTTTTAAACAGGAGTGTATGAAAGTTTAAATTCATTCATTTTAGGTGGAAAAGTCAGATTTTTGGGAGAGGGAGGTGCTGAAGTTCGACGATGAAAAATTTAAATTGTATTTTCGTGTCGACCGATCAACAATGGAATTTCTTTGCTCGTATTTAAAAAGCATAGCAAAGCTAGACACAACATGGCGATCTGCAATTCCTCTTCGAAAACGGATAGCAATCGCCATTTATGCTCTCGGATCGTCAGCAGAATACCGAACAATCGCCAGTTTATTTGGAGTCGGGAGGACGACAGTGGGTGAAATTGTGTTGGAATTTTCAAAAAGGGTGTGGGAGGTTTTCCAGCCAAAATTTTTAAATGCTTACCCGCCTTCAATTGCCAAACTCAATGAAGTAGTATCGGGCTTCGAAAAATTGGGGTTTCCGCAATGCTTTGGTGCGATAGACGGATGCCATATTGAAATCAATCCACCAAGAGAAGAGGCAACCGACTATTATAATTTCAAAGGTTGGCATTCGACGGTTTTGTTTGCAGCAGTGGATCACAGATTTCGATTCACATACATAAATGTTGGCATTCCTGGACGCAGTAATGATTCAACAATATTCGAGCATTCGTTACTGAAGCAACAACATGTAACTAATCCCATTTTTGAATTGAACAGTCGAAATATCGAAGGAGTCCGAGTTCCGGTTCTATTAATTGGAGATTCCGCCTTTCGATTGGTTCCTTATTTAATGAAGCCCTTTCCGTTTCACGTGGAACAATCAGAAGACCAAAAACGTTTCAATAAAAATTTATCAAAGTGCCGACACGTTGTTGAAAATGCGTTCGGGCATTTAAAAGCACGGTTTCGTCGACTAGGGAAAGGCCTGGAGGTGCACATTGACAATGCACCTATTATTATTAAAGCTTGTTGTGTTTTACATAATATCTGCAACGAACGAAACGACTGGATAAACAAGAACTGGATAACAGAAATAGAAAAGGAGCAGGGAAGACCTCAGCCACACAGAACAATGGTGGCAGGATATTCAGAACCGTCAGGAAACATAATTCGCAACGCTATACTACAATCATTTAGTAAGTATATATAAACATATTTAAAGAAAAAACAAATTTATTTGAAAAGTTTTTCATTTTTTGTTCTCTTTATCAATTAAAAAATTAATAAATTTTTCCTGGAGTAAGAAGATATGTATTTGTAACTTATATTTCATTCATTATAAAAACTTGGTAATATAGAATTTTTAATTATATTATATATATTTTTTTGAATTGTTTGTTTAATTATTTTAGTAATACAGCCCTAAAATGAATGAAAGCGATAGCGACGATACTGAATTTGAATACGGTAATTTATCAGAAAGCGGTTCCGATAAAAGCGATGAGAGTGATATAGAATCTGATAAAAGCAGTGACGATGGTGATGCTGATTTGGCATTGTCAAGAACATGGTACGCTCTAAGCACAGATCATCCACCTCCAGCACCCCTCAGATTTCCGTTTATAGGAACTCCAGGTTGTACATTTTCATTACATGATGAAGAAAATATTTTGGCGTATTACCAATTATTTATTGATGAAGATTTTATAAATTTGATAGTAACTGCAAGTAACAGATATGCCCAACAACAACCAGGTTCATCAGCAGGGTCATGGATACCAATAACAATTCCAGAAATGCAAATTTATTTGACAATCAAAATTCTTCAAGGTATTATATCAAAACCGGAAGAAAGATCATACTGGACAAAATCCGAAGTATTTCAAACACCTATTATTCCGAAACTTCTAAGTTATCGAAGATATTATCAAATTCAAAAAAACCTACATTTTGCAGATAATGAAAGTTATAATCCTGAGACACATCCACACCCAAAACTAAACAAGATTTGGCCTGTTTTTGATAATCTAAATAACAAATTTAGTTCTTTCTAAATTCCCGAAAGGGATATAACTATTGATGAAAGCTTGATGATGTATAAGGGCCATCTAGGCTGGATTCAATACATTCCATTCAAAAGAGCTCGATTTGGTATAAAATTATACCTGCTGTGTGAATCAAAATCTGGCTATTTATATTCATGCATAATATATACAGGAAAAGGCACTCTCATTAGCGACACATATGAAGACTGGCCTATATCTTCCCAGATTGTTTTATCTTTGATGGAACCCTTATTGGATATGGGATATTGCCTCACAGCTGATAATTTTTACACCTCTCCTCTCCTCCTTTCAAAGAGGCAAAGTAATGCTTTTGAAATGGAAAGATAAAAAAGATGTTTGTCTCCTGTCTACTGTACATAATCCGATAATGGAAGCTACTAAAAAAAGACAGGGATGGCAATGCAATAAAAAAGATTGGATCAACACCTTCATGATTACCCTGTTGCAAGGAAGAGAGGTAAAAAATATTATAAAAAAGTATTTTTCCACTTCTTAGATATAACATTATGGAATTCATTTGTTTTGTATAAAAAAATGTAGGCAGGAGGGACAATTTAGAATTTCGACAGACACTGATTGAAAAGCTAATTGAAAAGTTCCATTCAACGTCAAAGAAAGGTAGACCAAGTTCTCAACCTGGGCCCTTACGACTGACCGAACGCCATTTTCCTGAATACGTGCCTCCAACAGAAAAAAAAGCTGCTCCGTGTAGATACTGTGCTGTGTGCTGCAGTAAAAGGGACGAAAAAGGGAAGAAAAAAAGAAAAGAAACCAGATATTATTGTAGAAATTGTGACGTAGGATTATGTGCTGTGCCTTGTTTTATGATATATCATACAAAATCAAATTTTTAATTTTTTCTAAATATTTTTATTATGGCCTCGATTCCCAGATCCGACGGGAGGGAAGTGAGTGAGGATTTGACACTTTGCAGTCCCGGATTGGTTTAAATCGAAAATTCGGAGTGAAGACTCACGCGATAATGAAATATATGATGTCGGATTATCTCAGGCGTATTTGTCGTTCAAATCCGCAGAAAATTTGTTGCGGATCACACTTTTACAGCGCGGAAAATGTCAAAAAGAAATTCGGGGTTGCGGATCTGAGAATCGCAAAGTGTCAAATCCGCAACTCACTTCCCTCCCGTCGGATCTGGGAATCGAGGCCTATGTTTTTATGTTTCATTATGTTCGTATATTATATCTATATTTTATATACCTAAAAAATACAGTTATTTTAAGAAATTGCCATTTTCTTATTTTTGCCCCTACTAAAAAAAATATCGTTGTTACGCCACTGACAATCCTTTTTTTCTTTCTTCCAATTATACATAAATACTAAATCACTGAAAAAAAAACTGATCATTTTTTGACAGAAAATTCCAAATTAATGTGTGCCTTTTATTCAACAGCTTTTTCGCCCATTTTCAATTATATTTTTTAGTTTTCACTCTATTTTCGCCTTTTTAAATTTAGCTGTAGCAACCGCTTTCAGTGTTCTTGTTCTTTATTCTGAAATTCTTGAAGGTACAAAACTGCAACTTTACATTTTTTCGGCCGATTTTCGCACATAGGTGTCGCTATGTTCAGTAAAAATGTGGCTATTGAAATCGATCACGACGACCTCTGTGTGTCACACCTGAACACTTTACACGACACTTTGATACAGAATACAAAAAGTAATTAAGTAGGCTTAAGAAAGTTATTTTATTAATTAGAAATTTTATGTTTTTAGTTTGTCATAGTTATTCGAACCTTATGTACGTGAATTATTGTAAATATAAATAATAGTGGTTTAAAAGTTTAAAAGTTGTGTTTAGTTATTATAAATATTGAAGCTCTATGGGGTTACGGAGTGCCCCATAGTAAATGGTGACCCCGACGTGATTCAAGAAGAAGACAGCAATCAATAGGAAGACGTAATTCAAGGCGAAGACGGGTTGATGCGGAGGAACCCGAGTACATCTCTAAGATAAGAAGAAAGGCAGACGAAATATCCCAACGAGGAAGGAAACATCAACCAACAACGGCAAACAGTGAATATAAGGCGGACGAAGAAGCTAAGGAAGGATCTAAAGGAAGTAGATAGTTTATGAAATAAATGCTTTTTTGTCGTTTTACTATTAAATAATTATTACTTCAAATTATATTATAAATAATTTTAATTTCAAATTATATTACAAATAATTTAATTCTATTTGTTCATTATATTATCCCTGAATTGTTGATGTTGTACATTCTATATTACATTAACAGCATTAACACATTAACACGTTACATGAATTCCATTTAAGTTCGATTGTTGTCACTCGTTGCCCGTTTACGAAGAATCCATATCGCAGAAGTGAAGGGCGAGAATTGAAAGATCGATCGCGGTATCGCAGCCATAACCTATACGTTCCAAGTTTTCCGGATAGTACAAAGTTTCCGAATTATACGTTCCAAGTTTTCCGGATAGTTTGAAGTTTCTGAATTATCCGTTCGAAGTTGTCCGATAGAGTAATTGAATGGTACTGTGCTCACGCTTTGATTGTTTCAGTGTCTATATGAAGTTTTTAGTCATGATAAACATGTCATTACCCTGCAATCCATTTGCCTAGACATTTACCAATAGTAAAAATGCCCCAATATTTGTGGGTATTATTTCATTTATTTAGCTAGTATTACCTTTAATTATGACTAAAAACTTCATATAAACACTGAAACAATCATTAAAATTGCTTTAAAGCATTTTCTTTATCGATTTTTGGATATCTAAGCGGAGGGGGTATAAAAAAATGGACCAATGAAGCTTCTGGCAACATCAAGAATTATAATCTGTAAACCTTTCTCAGATCAAAACAATTGATAAAACGCGGTCTTCACATTTTGTATCCCTCCAGCCCCCACCCTGAGCTATTGGTATTTTTGGAAAACGATTAACGCTGTAACATGTTTTTGAAAATACCTAAAACTTCAAGTATCGATATCTCAAAAACGAAGCGAGATATCGAAAAAAATTATTTTACATTTTCGACTTATTTTGCAGTGATTCATCATAATCCATCGTCAAAAAGCGGCCCCCTTGAGCTGTAGAGGTGCCAACAAAAAAAGAGGTGGTAAAATAAATTGGACCCAAAAATTGACCGGCAACATCCATATTATTCCTCTTTGAGCTATTCTTAACGGATCTCTGTTACATATTTTGCATACTCAACTACCTCCAGCGCCTGCACTAGTACAATAATATCTGATAATATGCCTTTTAATTCATATAAATTCCGAGAATTTGCAGAAAAATTAGATATAGAGATAATCACCAGCAGCCCACACTATCCTAGGTCTAACGGATTTGCAGAAAGGATAGTACAGATAGCCAAAAAAATTGTACCTACTAAAATGTAATGACACAAAAAGCAGTTTATGGTTAGCATTACTCGAATATAGAAACACACCTATCAAAAATACAAAATTAACTCCTACAGAAATATTAATGAATCGACAAACAAGATCAATTATACCAGGGAAAAGTAAAGTATTTAAAAACGAACGTATCAGCAACACAATTCTACCAATATTAAAAAAATAATAGAATTAACAAAAGCAATTACGATAAAAATACAAAACAGAGAGAAGACTTTGAAAAGGGAGATGAGGTGTGGTTCATGTGCGGAAAGCATTGGTTTCCAGCAAAAATACATGAGAAGCATCATACGCCTAGATCCTACTGGATAGAGACAAATGAGGGATCTATTATAAGAAGAAACTCCATATATATAAGGAAGCGAAAGAAGTGAATGTAACTCATGCATCGAAAGACGTCTACAATATCAATTTGTGAAGCCATTCCTTTCTATGTATATTTAAGAATTATATTAATCCCTATTATTGTATATTTTATCAAAATATGGATTATTATCTTAGCTATTGAAAACAATGTAAATATTTAACTTGAATTTAAATGTAACTGTAATATTATCTTACAGGGGAGATGTAGAGAACATTATATATATTTATATATAGTTATTATTGTAGTGGTAAGAGTTGTTAACAGTTTGTAAATTAATAACGAGCTAGTCAATAAAATGAACTCAGAGCATACACACCGTGCAGTTATTGACTCTAAAATACTACAACCGCCACCACGGTGGTCGATACATTTTTCACAACTTGGATAGCGAGATTTGGCACACCAGCGATCATAACATCAGACAGGGGAGCGCAATTTGACTCGCAGATTTTTGAAGTTTTCGCCAAGACGATTGGTAGTTGTAGAAAAAGAACGACAGCGTATCATCCACAAGCCAATGGACTCATCGAACGATGGCATAGGGCGCTGAAAGCAGCGATAAAATGTCACGAGACCGACGACTGCGTCAAAGTTTTACCAGTAGTCTTATTAGGACTAAGAAATTGTTTGAAAGAAGATCTTGGAGCGTCTAGCGCAGAACTTGTATATGGCACGACTTTAAGATTACCAGGCGAATATTTCATGCAAGACGATTTCCAACCGGCCAGTACAATCTTTAAAGAGCACTTGAGGTACATGAGGCAACTGAGACCCCGACAAACAGCACACCACAACAAACAGAAGATTTTTGTACATAAGGACCTTACAACGTGTACGCATGTTTTTATAAGAAAGGATGGAGTTAAAAAACCACTCGACCAACCGTACAGTGGACCGCATGCTATTATAAAGAGAGATAGTGACACATACTACACGGTGGACGTAAAAGGGAGGCATGATACCGTCTCAGTAGATAGAATGAAACCAGCGTTCATGCAAATGATCCCGAGCGAAGAAAATGTCACGACAATCCCAGAGCCTAGAACGTATACCGGACCAGGAAAGAAAATGAAACAAGTCCGTTTCGCAATACCTGATGAGTAACGACGGTATTGCTGGAAGGGGAGTAATGTGGCGATTGAAATCGATCACGACGACCTCTGTGTGTCACACCTGAACACTTTACACGACACTTTGATGCAGAATACAAAAAGTAATTAAGTAGGCTTAAGAAAGTTATTTTATTAATTAGAAATTTTATGTTTTTAGTTTGTCATAGTTATTCGAACCTTATGTACGTGAATTATTGTAAATATAAATAATAGTGGTTTAAAAGTTTAAAAGTTGTGTTTAGTTATTACAAATATGGAAGCTCTATGGGGTTACGGAGTGCCTCATAAAAAGACCCTATACCCACTTAATACCAACAAAATTTTGTTGGTTTCGATACCCAGTTTATACCCACTTGTTTACTTGGGTATGAACTGGGTATAGGGTGACAGACATGTGGTATAAACTGGGTATGTGCAATACCGCGGTATCGATACCCCATGTGTGTCATAAGCATAAGTCAAGGTGTACAGACATATACATATATTATTCCTGTGTGGAAAATAAAGATATAAATAATATAATTGGTGTTATTATTTATATAGTATCCTGACAAATAAAAGTATAAATTTGAAATAAATTTTAAATAAAGAGATCCTATAATCCCTAAAAAAGATAACTGTAAAACATGAGATATTTTCCGCATAAGAATAGCTAGTGAAAGTGACATAGAGAAATGCATAGAAATCAGAACAGAATAGGACAACCACCATATGCTTGCTAATGCCGCAAGGAATTTATTAAACTGGTACAAAAATAAAGCTCTGGATAAAAATGGTTCTTGTTGTCTTATAACATTTGACTTGCTGTGTACTTTACCAACGCCTTCCATTCAAACAGGTGAAGTATATTATTTGCGTCAATACACATTTAACTTTGGCACACATTTTTATTTGCCAGGCGGTGAAAAAATTGTTATGAATATGTGGTATGACACCAGAGTCTGGACTGAGCCTCGGTGAAGTGCGGGCGTGTGTTGTCGCCAGTCCCATTATAACGCAAAAACCGAAACAATAAATATAACTACAAAAACAACACAAAAAACAAAAAAACTTATAACACATAAAAACTTAAAAACAAATTAATAAACCACAAAATAATACCATAAATCAAAAACAAACAATAGCATAAAAAAAAAAAAAAAAAAAAAAGGCGCTGCAGCCTTAATCGGTCAGCTGATGGGAGTCGTCTTGTTTTAGCAGGCATAACACTGCAACAAGGCTACTCCCGTTAGCTCCGATGGATGCATCGCCGGTGCGGCCGGCTACAAATGAGGTCATGGACCTCACGCTAAACAGTCCCCAAAGTGACAATGATTTTATAATCAATTTTTGTAACATTCGGGGACTGAATGCGAACTTCCTGGCCGTTACGTGCGAGTTACTCCTCCATGCCCCTGCTATTTTCGCACTGAGTGAAACCCAAGTGTTACCAGATCTTGATTTAGATCGATTTCAGGTGACAGGGTATAATTTAGTGCACAACTTTTCCGCCCATAGGGGATTAGCCATTTATATTAGGAATGACGTGGCCTTTCAGAAGGTGTACAGTAGTACATCCTCGGATTTTAATCATCTTTGGATTAAAATAATTATCCATAGCCACGTCATATTTTTCAGTTTTTTATATAGGAGTCCTAATATTAGTAATGAGGCCACCACCTCAGCTTTCGATGCTATTTCTGAACAGATTTCCGGATTTTTATTTTCCCACCCGGAAAGCGAAATCATTGTTGCGGGTGATTTCAACGTTCACAATGTACATTGGCTAAATTACTCAAATGGCACCAGTGTTCCTGGCAAAGACGCCGAGCTCTTTGCGAGCCTCAACAACTTGCACCAAATTGTCAAATGTCCGACGAGAGTCCCTGATATTCCAGGTCAAGGAGCCCATCTCCTTGACCTGTTTCTTACTTCCCACCCGGCGCGGTACTCCATCAAAGTTAGCTCACCCCTTGGCAACTCGGACCATAAACTAATTAGCGCTTATTTCCCATATCCATCCTCGACCACAACCACCACAGCTCCTAAAAGAACTGTGTGGCACTATGGGAAAGCCAACTGGTTGGGTCTTATTCGCTTCTTCCAGGCCACTGACTGGGATTTGTGTTTCCGTAGTGCCAATGCGAACTATGCGGCCCTCTGTGTCACCAAAATTATTCGAGCGGGTATGCGCTTGTTCATCCCTCACTCTACCAAATCTGTGAAGCCTAGGCCAAACAAATGGTTCAATGGGGAATGTATGAACGCAATCAAAGCTAAAGAAGCCGCCTATAGAGCATACAGACGTTCGCCTAATGAGCCACTTCGTCGTGAGTACGTCAGACTTAGAAACTCCTGTAACTCCATCATCAGGAAAGTCAAATCATCATTTGATGATAGATTGAGAAGTAAGATTCTTAACTCCACTATAGGCAGCAAAAACTTCTGGTCCTTGGTAACTGCCATCAAGAAGAATTTTACTTCCTCCTCAACACCTCCTTTTATTCACAACAAGGAAGTGATAACAGAAAGCAAACCCAAGGCCGACCTATTAGCTTCTCTGTTCGCCGCAAATTCTTCTTTACCCGATGCTGCTATGTCACCCCCCACTCTCGAGAATACCACCCACTCAATGGACTGAGTTCACTTCAGGACTCGCGAGGTGTTTAGGTGTCTCAAAGAACTCAACGCCAACAAATCCACTGGTCCCGACAAAATCCCCCCTATGGTACTTAAAAAATGTGCCTCACCTTTGGCTAAACCTCTGCGCAAACTTTTTGCCCTGTCTTACTTCTCCGGAGTGTATCCCGACTCTTGGAAACTAGCTCATGTTCAGCCAATCCCAAAAAAAGGTGAAGCCAGCGACCCCTTAAACTACCGCCCAATAGCAATTACTTCTGTTCTCTCCAAAATCATGGAGACAATAATCAATAAAAGGCTGATGAAATATCTAGAATCCAACCAAATTATACACGACAGGCAATACGGCTTCAGATCTAAACGGTCTACTGGCGATCTGCTTGTGTGTTTAACCGAGCGTATCAACCAAAGCATTCACAGCTTTGGTGAGTCTAGCCTAGTTGCTCTAGATATATCAAAGGCTTTTGACAGAGTATGGCACCCAGCTCTGTTGAATAAACTCCAAGCTATTGGTATACACTTAGTTCTAAGGAACTGGATTAAGAGCTTTCTTTCATGCCGTTCAATCAAGGTAGTATTGGATGGCGTCGAATCCAACCCCCACGCCATTTCGGCCGGAGTTCCCCAGGGGTCAATTCTTTCACCCGCACTTTTTCTAATCTTCATTAATGATCTGCTCTCAATCCCCTCCAACCCACTTCACTGCTTCGCTGATGACGGTACTCTGAATTTCTCTTACTCCTTCGACAATATAAGACAAGCACGTGCCAGACCTTGTCTTTACCACCGTCAACTGATGTCGGCTTCGATCAACCGGGATATCGAATCGATTCTTCATTGGGGCGAAATGAACCGCGTCGAATTCAATGCCACAAAAACGAAGCACTGTCTGATCTCCAACAAAAATTGTACCGACCTTCCTCCTGTCTCGGTGGATGGAGAGAATCTAACGGCTGACTCAACTCTCAACAACCTAGGGGTAACTTTAACGGAGCATCTGCGATGGAACGATCACATATTCCAAATCGCCAAACAAGCCTCCCAATGCCTTGGATTTCTCAAGAGATGCAAGTTCCTCCTCCAGCCAGCCGCATTGGCTACAATATACAAATCCTACATTCGGCCGCGCCTCGAATACAACTCACATATCTGGGCAGGCGCCCCAAAAACCACCTTGGCTTGTCTCGACAAGGTGCAAAATCGTGCCCTCAAACTCATTGGTGATGGCCCCTTTCGCGCCTCCATAGACACCTTGAGCCACCGTAGGAATGTAGCAGCCCTCTCCATACTTTATCGCTATTACCATGGCGACTGTTCCACCGAAATTCAGGACCTCCTGCCTGCACGGCAATACTTTTCCCGCAACACAAGACTAGCCCGCTCGGCTCACCCCCATACCCTACAGCCCCCTCGTTCACGCACAATACGGTTCAGAAGTTCGTTTATGAATAGAACAACTCGATTGTGGAATGATCTCCCGCAGTCGGTATTTCCGAACTCGTACAACATCTTAGAGTTCAAACGTGAGGTTCATCGTCATTTTCTTCTACACCCTCCAGACCCCCTCTAACCTTTCCTATTCTCCTCTATTCTTCAAACCAAGCTACTACTAGACATTGCACCATGAACTGAACGACATGACGGACTGGTAGTACAAAGGGTTGCACCTAAGCTTGGTTTTTTCATATAAAAAAAAAAAAAAAATTGGTGGCCGAGGTTCGCAAGAGATCATATCGTGTCTACATTATAACATACAAAACCAAATACCTGAAATTGTAACAAAGATTTATACTTTTAGTGATTCCTGTTCAGGGTAAAATCGTAATTGGAGAATGCTATTCTATATGATGTTAAAGTCGTACCAAACTTTGAAGAAATAGTAATTTGTTATTTAGTCAGCGGCCATACTTATTTGCCCAATGACGCTGATTTTTCAGTTGTTACCAAAGCTCAAAAGAAAAAGGAATTCATTTACACTCCACATGATTGGATGTTACTTGTTAAGACCTGTAAAAAGAAAAATCATTTTATTGTAAATGATGTGAAGAGTATATTTATAGATATAAAAGAACTTGAGAAAATAATGAACAAAGGCGGAAGAAACGATACAGGTAATAAAGTACTTATTTCAAAAATGAGGAAAGTTAGATTTCTAAAGGATGATAGTAAGATCTATTTCAATAGTGATTACTCAGATACTTAAGACAGTATGGATTTAAAAAAAACGACGTTGATTTTTTTTATGCTCTGAGATCGTACATTTTATCTCCCATAGAATTTGAATCACCTATTACATATGCAAAAATGCGTAGCGTAACCTTAAAAGGATGCTGCATTACGTACCCCCCATACATCATTCATTTTTCCACAATTTACCACACATCAGACGTAGAGATCAAATAGGAGAGGAAGATCTACAGCTCTTACCAAATAATCGAGGAGAATAAAGTGAAGAAAATTGAATTTATAAGATGCAGACAATTTTTATTTTCCTTGCTATGTGTTATACTACTACTGATTACTGAAATAAAGTTTTGCTGAATTTCTACCATTTTATTTGGATATTGTTGCATAACGTTCTGTTCTGTAAAAAAGTCAAATTCTTTTTAAAGCAGAAGTAATCCAAGTAGGAAATTTTTTTTAAATTAACATTGAGAAATTGAATTATTATTAAACTATACAATACGTAGAAGAGGATAGATCAGTTTAGCTTAAAAAAATAGGAATTGAATTTTAAGTTATTAAAACATACATATTCATAATTACATAAAACGCCTTTGGCTCATTTTCTCAAAATCAATAAAATGACACTTGGATCACTTCTGCTCCAAGGTGTTCAAATCAGAAGTACATACTGGAGATTACCACTGCGATATGAATGCAGAAAACTTCAAAAAATGGCTGACGGAGAAACCACAGCCAAATTTGCCTACGCATTCAGTTGTTGTTTTGGATAACGCTGCATATCGCAACGTAAAATCAAGCAAAATTCCTACCTCTGCAAGTCTCAAGAGTGAAATGATTTCATGGCTTACAGAGAAAGGAATTTCGTTTGAAAACAATTCTACAAAAAAGGATTTGTACGACGTTATACGCAGACATCGAGAACAACATCTTGAATATAGTATAGATGCACAATTAGAAAGTTAAAATTATATTTTCCATTCATTTACGATATTTTCCTGTTCCAGGTTGCCACCGTATCATCCCCAATTAAATCCCATTGAATTTATTTGGGGAATATTAAAGAGACGAGTTGCTGCACAAAATATAGGCTCTTAGAAATAGTTAATAAGGAATTTCCAGCTATAACGGAGGAGGACTGGAGGATTATTTGCGAAAAGAGGGTATGTTTTTCAATTCCAATAGAATAATGATTAAGGAGAGGACTCTGATGACATCGATGGAGATGAAGAATGGTAAAAACCCAGACAGACTTGTAAATTTGAAATTATTAACAATTTTAATAAACTTTAAGTAAAATATTTAAATTTTGTTTTTTTTATGTGACAGACTAGAGGCTTAGGGAAAGTCCCTTTGTACCGTCGACAATCTATATTTTTTCGTATAGAGTGAATGTCGAACAGCAGCTCTAGCCGGAAGATAAAGAGAAGAGAAGGAAGAAACTGTCACAACCTAGCCGCGATATTTTATTCCACCTACTCACAACCATTTCGCGACTCTGACATCGGGGCGTCATTTTTCGCTTAACTGTAAAACTTAGTACTAACTACAAGTAAAATGAACGGTAACTGACAGTTTCATACAAATTGCATCAAAGGTTTCACGTTCATTTCACAAGTTTTCACAAAGTGGTACTAATTAGAAATGAAATGAAAACGCTTTTGGAGACAAAATCTATGATTTTCTAATTCCCAATAGAGGGCACTGAAAGAATTGTGTACACATTTTTCACGCAATTTTAATGCCCAGAGGCGTTTGTGACAAGTGAAAACTTGGCACTTGAAGTTTCGCTAGGACGGGAGGGATCACCAACATTTTTAAGCTTGTTGAGTCCTGTTCTTACCAGAGGTAATCCGTGTTTCTTTTTGTTTTTATTTATTACATTAATTTTTATCTTTTTCCTGGCTGCTTTGTAAACAACTGGAGTTTCGCTATGTTGTAAAAATTTACGCTTGTAATAAATAAATTGAATTTGGCAACGTCCAAATGAGAATTAAGTTATGTCATGCTTTAGTACTGCCTCTATGTACAATGTCCCAATAAAATATATAGATACCGTTATTGTTAAGCGTAATATAGAAGCCACCGCGGAGTCAAGTTTTAGTCCCGCCGAGTACGGTCGTATATTTAATACTAATCCACAATATTAGACAAAGTTTGTGGAAGCAATTTTAGTTAAAGTGTAGTTAGTAAAAGACATGGTTTTCTTTGCATACCTATTTATGTTAATAAATATAAAAGAATAATCGCTTTAAATTAAATTTACTCATAAAAGTGTTATGTTTTATTTAGATACCTAACAAAAATCAAACAAAAATACACAACAAAAATCAGAAGTGGGATCAGTACTAAAGTAGCCTGATCAAAACAAAAAAATTATGCGCGAGTTTAGACAAATTTATTGTAATTAATTAGTTTTGCCTAAAATGTTAGCTATCGGTAGTGCGAAGAAAAACTTCTTAATTGCAGAAAAAAGCAACTATGGTAACACCAGTGTCTAATGTCCATGGAAGATATATTTAAAGTTTTCGGCGTCAAGAATTAAAAATCCACGCACATCATCAAGTTCACCATTGCATTTATGTGTAAAAGTCGTAGCAGCAAGGAAATGGATTAGTACACTTGCTATGCGACGTGATATATACATATATGTACACCTCACCAACGAGTGAATTGTGAATGTAACAAAACAATGTCCCGCTGCACAAAGTTCTCTAGAGTTCATGTACATAGCGAAAGAAAAGCAGAAAAGGAAGGAGAAAAAACCGGTAGACGAAAATTTTAAATGCGCGTCGGATGATGAAATCAGAGTTTCGGTTTTAAAAAAGTACGTCGGACGTAAAGAAAAGTAAAAAATTCAAGTTTTAATGAAAATATTTTATTTTCATCATACAAAATCCAAAGATAGGTAGAATGTACATGAACCCGAAGATCCATAAAACTAATATTCCCTTATTGACACCCCAATTTATAAAAACTCATTTGAACTTGTGAATGATATGTCTGGACTTTTAATTCCTAATGATTATAGCCTCGCAAGCTTTGATGTAATAGCTTTATATCCCAGTATTCCCCAAGTTCTTGTTATAGAATGTATAAATGATAGATGGAAGGAGATTAGTAATTTCACAGACCTTAGTTTAGAACTTCAGTAATTCTGTTTTTAGCCATAACAACAGCTTCAATAATTCTGTTTTTAGCCATAACAACATCTTTTACAAACAAATTGACGGCTCACCTATGGGATCAAGCATCTCTAGTTCCCTTGCTGACGTTATCCTACAAAACCTCGAAAAAGAAATTATCCCTCTTCCCCAATACAACATTTTATACTATAAAAGATACGTAGATGATTGTCTAATAATTGCTCCCACTAATTCAATCAATTTGATACTTGAGAAGTTCAATTGCTACCACCATAAATTAAAGTTTACATTAGAATTAGAGAAAGAAGACAGATTAAACTTCCTAGACGTGACCCTTATAAGAGCTAACAACCTAATAATTACAGATTGGTACCAAAAACCGATCGCCAGTGGACGTCTCCTAAATTATCACTCTTTCACTAATAACTCTAACAAAATAAGTGTAGTTAATTCTCTTGTAGATCGAGCTTTCTTATTATCCGACCAATCTTTCCATCCGAAGAATTTCAACCTAATATATCATAAATTAATACAGAATTGCTACCCATATTCATTCATCAAGAAATTTATCAACAAAAGATTACGTAAACTCAGAGCTAGAAATAACATTAACTCTACTAATGATACCAGCCCAACTCCTGGAATTATTTTTGCTAAAATCCCATATGACAATAATACCCTTTTTGCTTTAAACAAAATGATTAGTAATAGTAATATTAACATCGCTAGCATATCAATCTCTTCTACTACTAACCTCTTTACTAAACTCTAAGATAGAATTCCAACGAATGAAACCAAGAATGTCATTTACCAGATCAAATGTGGTGCTTGTGAAAAAATTTACATTGGCGAAACTTCACGACCCCTAAAAAACAGAATTTACCAACATAAATACCACTGTAATAACATGAATCAATACCATAGTGCTTTAACTAAACATACCTACGACACTGGACATAAATTTATATTTAATGAAATTAAAATTTTAGACTCAGACACTCATTATAACAACAGACTTATCAAAGAAACATTTTATATCAACAATATCACAACTTTAACATTAAATAACCATACTGATTTCAAAAATAATTTAAAATATATTAATAATTTCATTAACAATTTCCAGTAATTCCACTAAAAAAAACTATTTTAGTACACTTTCTCCAATCAAACTTTTTACTCTCCTATGTTGGCGATAGTTTCACATTTTTGTCTTTTTTCTTTTTCTTATCAATTCTTCTAGACGCCCGCTCTCCCCCATAAGGGATGGGTTCCTACAATTTGTGCAACAAAGAACAATTAAAAAACTAAAAATAAAATTTATATCTCAATGTGATGTTGTAAGGCTGACGACAATAATAATTTTAATTAATTGTAAGCTAGGTTTCTTGTAATAAGTAATATTCGAAAAATATAATTAAATGTCATATGTATTTTTGTAGCTGATGATAACATATGTAAATGTAAAGTCGAAACGTCCGGTTCTTATTTGTAAACTTTACTCAATAAATAATGTCATTTGGATTCCCAAGACTCTTCTGTTTTACAAAAAACAAAATATTTTATGGAAATTATTGAATTTTGAAAAAAATTTAGGGGAATTTACAAAATTTCAGCAGTTTTAATGAAAATTTAAGCGAATCGACAAGTTTTAAGGAAAAATATTAGCAGTTTAATACCAATTTAGTGTCCCCAGTGGAAAATTTTATGAAAAATATTGAATTCAGAAAAATTTAAGCTAATTGACAAACTATAATGAGAAATTTAAGCAGTTTAATACAAAGGACATCATTCATTTTGGACCAAAAACTGAAAGTGCCGGCCAGGATAAAAATGTGTAATATTCGAATAGAACACCCAATTCCTATCATTTTTGACTACGGCACCAAATCTGTGCGCCCTTTGGTTACGGTGTTACATACTTTTAAAATACAATAAAAATGTTATTATGATGTTGTTATTTTCATACATTTGATATTTAATTATTCATACTGTGTATGTCCTTTTGATGTGCAATAAAGTGAATTCTATTCTGTATTAAGTATTTTCATCATTGATTCCTCTGGAAATAGTCAGAGAACTTGAAGGGGAAGACTTGTGGATTATAAGAGGACGAATACAATCCCGCCACATCCAAGCCAAGAAATACTATGTGTACATTGCAATAGATCGGGCAGAAAATGGTCGTCGAGCATTAGCTCATTATTACTGTACATGCAATATCGGCAAGAGGACCATTGGATGCTGCTCTCATACCATGACCATAGTCTGGTACATGGGTTATGCTAGACATGACCCATACCTCACACCACCTGCGATAGGAATAGATGATGTATATGTTAGATTAGGACAAATATAAAAGAATTAATACAATTGAGTGTTGTTTCATTTTGCTCTTTTTTACCTAAATGAAAGGTAGGTACTGAATCTAAATGAGGCGCTGTTGGTATTGTTGCTTGTTTTTTCATATTTAATATATTTGTCCAATTGTATTAAAATAACACATCTTAATAACATTTTATTTCACATTGTATTTTAAAAGCATGTAACAACATAACCATGGCCATGTAGGACAGCGGTACCACCTCCACAACCTAGGACTGTCTCAAGAGACAGAATGCCGACTATGCTTGGAAGGCGATGAAACTTCCACACATATTCTTTGTGAATGTCCTGCTCTGATCTGGCTTAGAAGAAGAACGTTTATCAGAGAGTTCTTGAGCCCTGCCCAAGTCCGGTCTTCATCAACTAAAGACCTTCTTGCCTTCATTCGGAAGGACGATAGTCTGCTCCGCTAGTAGGGTACGTACACAATAGGCCTAACTTGGCCGCAGTGTTCACCATATGGGTTGCCCCCTCATTCCTTATAATAATAATAACAACATAACCATAGGGCGCACAGGTTTGGTTTCATAGTAAAAAATAGTGGGAATTTTGTGATCTATCCGAATATTACGCTTTTTTTTCTGGCCGGCACTTTCAGAATTGGCCCAAAAATGTATGGAACGTGAATGATGTCCTTTAAGTGGATTATCAAGTTTTAAGAAAAATTTTAGCAGTTTAATACCAATTTAGTGTCCCGAGTGGAAAATTTTATGAAAAATATAGAATTCAGAAAAATTTAAGTGATTTGACAAACTATAAGGAGAAATTTTAGCAGTTTATTACAACTTTGAGCGAATTATCAAGTTTAAGGAAAATTTTAGCAGATTTAATACAAATTTAGTGTCCTGAGTGGAAAATTTTATGAAATATTGAATTTTGAGAAAAACTTAAGTTAATTTACAAGCTTTAAAGAAAATTTTAGTAGTCATACATCAAGAACATACAAAAATTGTCCCGAGAGGAAATAAAGTAAGATTAGTATGTCGGATTCAAACAAAATCGAACGAGAAATCCGGGCATTTGTCGAACTGTTAAATGTCAAGCAATTACGGCGAGATTGAGAAACGGAATCTCCCACACGCTGGTTTTAAGAACAAAACGCAGTTAGCGCATCGACCTTTTGAGATTATGTATAACGAGAGATTTAGCCATGTGAACACCGAGGTAGATCATGACTTTCTGTCAAGCAGTAGTGACGGTGATACCAAGAGACACTCAACCATCCACTGTAGTAGAAACAACAGAGCCAAGCCAGACGGAAGAACAATTTCGATTAGAAATTGACTTGCTTAAGCTTGAGAAAGTCGTTGTGGAAAAAGAAAACGAAATTTTAAGGAGAGAGATGGCTTTAATCACATTAAGAGAAGCCACCGTAGGAACAACTGAGGGAGATCGGTTCAGAATAAATGTCGGGCACGTCACGGAATTAGTACCACACTTCGATCCCGACGTGGATGATTATAACTTATGGGAGCAAAGAGTTGCGGAAATTATGAGAACTTACAAAGTCGATCCAGCGGTCATGAAGACCCTCATCACTTCAAGGTTCAAAGGTAGGGCCCAGCAATTTTACAACTCAAAGGCAGTCTACATCACGTATGAGTTTGGTGCCCTGTTAAACGAGTTTAAGAAAATGTTTAACGCCAAGCAGAGCAAACTAAAGTTACGAAGAAAGTTTGAAGGGAGAACCTGGAAGAACAATGAAAATTTTAGCGATTATTACCATGATAAAGTGATCATGGCCAACAACCTGGGCTTAAACGAAGACGAGACATTAGAATACCTCATCGAAGGAATGGCGGATCCTGTATTGGAGTCCCAAGCGAAGGGGTAACAAGGACAAAGATGAATTATTTAGTGCCTTCTCCAAGCTGGCTAAAATACCAAGTCAGGGGAGAATGAGTAGATATACACCAGCAGTTACAGGCCAGTGGAACGCAAAACAGATATTAAGCCGCCATCAACAATTAAGTGCTTTAATTGTAACTCCAGGGGACACATCTAGATTGAGTGCCGGAAGCCTCCGAGGCAGAGAGGTTCCGGCTATGTCTGCGGAGTATTTGGCCACGTGTCAACAGAATGTCCAAAGAACAAAATTAATTTAGTATCACCAAGAGACGGTTTGGATGTTTTAAAGAAGCAATTTTAGATACAGGTAGTCCAGTCGATCTGATTAGGTTGGATGCGTTACCGGGTAAGATTAGGAAGAGTATTGGTAGCAAAGTCATGAAATTATGGAAGCAACCAAATGTTGGTTAGTAATGCTTACCAGAAAGTTAGCAATAAGTTGAAGAATAAGACTGGGACTACAATTTTATGTTTATGAAAAAAGTAATGAATTTTGCAAACCCATGTATATAAGAAATTTTTGAATTAAAAACTTTTGTGTAAATTAGTAACATATTGAAATTATTTTTTATTTTTGATGTACAAATTAGGTCAATAAGATTAGAGACTTCTTGATTAATGTGTATAATTTTCTGTTAATAAAATGTTAAGGGACCTTGTACTGAGAGCTAGTAGCGCGTTAGAAAGTTTATGGTTGCCTATTAAATCGAGGGCCATTTAGGGTCAGGATGGCCGAACTGTTGTAAAAATTTACGCTTGTAATAAATAAATTGAATTTGACAACGTCCAAATGAGAATTAAGTTATGTCATGCTTTAGTACTGCCTCTATGTACAATGTCCCAATAAAATATATAGATACCGTTATTGTTAAGCGTGGTATAAAATATAGAAGCCAC
The DNA here is from genome assembly GCA_949987705.1 of Thereva unica. Taxonomy (NCBI): domain Eukaryota; kingdom Metazoa; phylum Arthropoda; class Insecta; order Diptera; family Therevidae; genus Thereva; species Thereva unica. Next base: position 196,480 of record CATLJY010000105.1, read on the forward strand.
CGCGGAGTCGAGTTTTAGTCCCCGCCGAGTACGGTCGTATATTTAATACTAATCCACAATATTAGACAAAGTTAGTGGAAGCAATTTTAGTTAAAGTGTAGTTAGTAAAAGACATGGTTTTCTTTGCCTACCTATTTATGTTAATAAATATAAAAGAGTAATCGCTTTAAATTAAATTTACTCATAAAAGTGTTAGAATGTATTTTATTTAGATACCTGACAAAAATCAAACAAAAATACACAACAGCTAGGAAGGAAGACATCGCCCACATTAGCTACCCATCCACTAGCGTTCTTTCCTTGAGGAAAAGCTAAGCCACATGGAAAGTATAGTAGTGAGTGGGTAAAGGCATGATAATTACGCAGTTTTATTTTATTGTTGAGTTATCCCACCGTACTAGCTTCACAGAAAGTATGCTTAGTTGATGGTCTGAACAATCCAGAAAATCTGTTGTCGGTTATTACAAAAGTATACAGCGTGCATTCTGTAGAGAAAGAAACGTGTGTTAGTGGATGTTAGTAGATGAAACGGTTTCTGCAAGTTTTATTTTCATCTTGCAGGCATTCCGCTGTGATTAACAAGTGGGAAGCTTCAGTTAAATGCAAAATGGAGAAGAATACGGAAGAAATCGAAAGTATTGAAAAAAGTGATATAAGAAATGTTCCTAAAAATATTTTAAAGGAATTTTTAGAAGCTTATAGAGCTAATCCAGCTTTATGGAAAATAAAAAATAAAGAAGTTTATGGTAATAGAAATTTAAAAATAATTGGATACAAGGAATTATTAAAAATTTGGAAGAAACATGATTCACAAGCGGACATCCGAACTGTAAAATTAAAAATACAATCATTGAGGGGATCTTTTCGGAAAGAATTAAAAAAGGTAAGTTTCATATTAATATTTTATTACAGTAAAATTAATTAAATATTATTATTAGGTTGAAATATCTCAGCGTTCTGGTAGTGGAGTCGATGATATTTATAAACCGCAGTTGTGGTACTTCAGTTTAATGTCATTTTTGAGAGACCATGAATTACCAACGGAAAGTTCTGATAATATAGAGGATGAAGTTACTCCGAACAAAAATAGAGATACATTTGATGGATCGTTTACTGAAATGGAAGGTGAAATAAATGAGGTAATAGAAATGCTAAATTTGAATAAGATATATTTCTGTATATTACCTTGTAATTTGATTTTTAAATTCACGCTTTGCCTTTTCGGATCATGTTATCTTGCCAAGCGACAGTACCTGCCCCATTAAAATATTGAAGGTAATGTTCACGGGTCTGTTTAGCAGTTAATGTGGTATTTTTTATATGAAGTTTTTCTAGTCCATGTAATTCAGTGGCATCTTTTCGCCATTCTGCATCATTTTTTAGATCGTGTGTCTGTTTATCTTCAGAATCTATACTTTTTGAATTAAAATATGACTTACTTTTGCGTCGCAAGAAATTATGTAAAACACAAATACACATTATGATGTCTTGAACTTTTTCGGGAGATGTATTTATAGGTGTTTGTAATACTCGAAATCGCGAGGTGATTAGACCGAAGGTGTTTTCTACAACATTTCTGGCTCTGGATAAGCGATAATTAAACACCCTTCTTTCATATGTAAGCTCACTCTGGCAATATGGTTTCAGAATGTGCTCGTGTAAGGCAAATCCTTCATCACCCACAAATACGAAATTCATATTTTCAACATTTTCTTCTTGTGGTGGCAAGTTCAAGGAATTGTTTTGTAACTTTAGATAAAATCTAGTAAATTCTAAAATAGCACTGTCCGAATTTCTTCCATTTTTACCTGCATCAACGAATATGAATTCGTAATCTGCATTAACCAATGCTAGTAAGACGATGCTATAAAACTTCTTGTAGTTGTAGTATAAAGCACCGGAGTTCGCTGGGCATACTATTCGGATATGTTTGCCATCTAGAGATCCACCACAATTAGGGAATTGCCAGCGTGAGGCAAAACGCTCTGAAATATCTTTCCACTCTTGCTTAGTCCTCGGAAACTGAAATAAGAAAGTTGAAAAATAATTTTATATTTCTATTTGCAGAACGAATGTAGTGGCAATTCAAAGAAAGGAATGCGTGATACTACTACTTCTGGAAAAAGAATGAAAATAAGCGAGGAGCAGGAACGCAGAAATTTCATAGCAAAATGCACGGAAGCTATGTCTGCCAAACCAGATGACAATGAAGCATTTGCACAATATATGGCTACTAAATTAAGAAAAGTGGAGAACGTACAACAAAAAATGTTGGCTGAAGTTTTATTAACCAAAGTACTTAATAACGCTATTATGAATAAATTAACTGAATGCACCGATATCAGTGAAAGTAGCCGATCTTCATTTAGTTCAAATTATTCTTGTGCCTCCGTTCCTTCTCCTCAAGAAATTCAAACAACCGCTTCAGAATCTGTTGGACAGGAACTTTCCACCATGCACACGTTTTACGCCAGTTACAGCGATGAATTATAATGTAAAATTGTTAACGTTTTGTAATGTACATATTTTTTTATGTATACGATGAAGAAGTTATGTTAATTATGTAGATTATGAATATAATTTTTTTTTGAGTTATGATACTTTTTTACTTACCTTCATATAATCCTTTCGCAAAACATTATAAATAATTTTACAGGTCTCCGGAACTATACGGCCTATTGTTTGTGGAGAAATTCCGGTGCTAAATTTTAAACATTCATAACTTCTGCCAGTTGCTAAAAATCGTAATGTTGTTATGAGTCGCTCCTCTGGTGGTATACTACTTCTCATGTTTGTATCTTCTTTTTTTAAATAAGGATAAATCATTTTTAGTAGTTCATCAAAAGTACTGCTATCCATTCTGATATAATTTGTGAAGTCCGTTGGATCATTTTCTCTTAATTCTTGCAAAAGTTTCACATCACTGTATTTTTCTCGGTTCAAAAACCACCTTTTTGACCAAAATCGCCTTTTCTTTTTCTTTTTAAATAAAATTTCACAAGCCATTCCAGCACAAGAAATTGCAAACATTTTTTTATCACGCATTATAATAACAGCATAAACTTTTAAACTACTTGAAAAGTGTTTGCTAAATTAAAATACCGAACCGCTTTGATTTAACACTTATCGTTTCGATGGGAAATGTTTCCTTACAGAAAATTTAAAATGATTTAAAAAGGCAAATGACCGTACAAATTATTGAGTTTTCCTCTCATCGCTTTCTGATACAGCAAAACGTACGTAAATAACGTCTCACGTTGAGGGGCTATGAAATGATTTTTTTCCTTTTGGTAGGCAAGAAGATAATATGACATGAAAGCTTGAAGAGATAACGTACTGGAAAGTGTTCTAATTAGTGACCAACAAAACGATTATTTTCCGCTTATAGATCAACAAGAAAAAGTGACGGTAAAAACTGGCGGTAAAGACGAAAAACTAAACTTGCGTTAGTGGTCGACTACAATTTTATTATCTTTTCATAAAATTCCTGCGGAAAAATTTGAATGAAATGAACGGAGGAAAAAACGCTAGTGGATGGGTAGCTATTTTTAAGCTTATGAGTCTTGCTCTTACCAGAGGTAATCTGTGTCTCTTTTTGTTTTTATTTATTACATTAATTTTTATCTTTAAGTTGACACGAACTCCCAACTGCTCTGCAAACAATTATTCTTACATTATGGGAAATACAAAAAAATTAAATTGGTCGGCAGAACAAAAGGAAAAACTTTCAGAAGAAGTTGAAAAACATCCTGCTATATGGGATCTTAGTCATCACAATCACAGGAATATGAATGCAGTAGATTCATCTTGTATGTACAGTACATATGTATATGTAGTCCAACATTTTTGTAAAATAGAAAAATTTTATTTTGCAATATTTAAGTGGAGGAATGTAAAATTGCATGGAAGTCACTGCGAGACGCATTAAGGTATATAAAAAAAAAGAAAGAAAAATCTGGAAGTTCGTTGAACGAAGCTGAAGTTGCTTCACAGCAATTCCCAGAAGATATCGAATTCAAATTAATTCGAGCTTAGCCTTCCTCGAACCTGCTGTTTCAAAGAGAAAGTATAATGCAATTAATATTTAAAAATTCAACAATTTTATTTTTTATATTATAGAACATTTTCAAGCAACTTAACGGAGAGAGAAGACTGCCCTAGCCCATCAGACACGTCTTGTAGCAGTTATACTTTTGTAAATATGATTTCATTACAACTTATTGTAACGCATTTACGTTTTTATATATTTATTCAGCAAAATAAAAGGAAGAAAAGTGGTGTGGGAGAAAATGCCGCTCAATTGTTAACTTCAATAAGTACTTATATAAACTCCAAACAGCAAAACGAACTTAAATACTACAGCATTTGGGCGAACTTGGACATGCTCATACAAAAGTTGCCAGAAGATGACATAATTGAGTTAAATGTAGAATTCACAAACATCATTTATAACAAAATTATAGAAAATAAAAAGAATCAGTTTAGGAATATTCATAAATGTATGGTTGCATACATTTGCAAATATTCCGTTACAGATTTATATTTGTTGAATATTTACAAATGCATACAACCCTGAATTTATGAATATTGCAATTATAATAATAAAATCGAAGAAAACGAATAAATTTATAAAAAAACAAACAATAATTTTTTAATGATTTAAAACGAAAGAACATAAAATAATTACTTTATATGCTGAAACGGATTCATTATTCTTTTTTCACTTTTCTTCCTTTACATGATGTTTATTTATTATGTTTATTATTTTGTAATGATTAAAACGAAAGAACATAAAATAATTACTTCATATGCTGAAACAAATTCATTCTTCTTTTTTCACTTTTCTTACATCACATGATGTGTTCCTGGTCGCCATTTTAAAGTATTCTTGAGTCACGTATTTTTGGTAAAATTAGCCAGAAAAGGGCTAAAGTGCTAATTAGTCTTAAATACTAAACAAGTGTTCTTAATATATTAATTTAATAATTATTAAATATATATAGCCTTAAAAATCGATCAATAATTTTGATATTTAAGTGATAATTTATCATCTCTAAGAGGGCTGCCCCCCCAATGTCAGAAGGTGGGGACCCGCTGGGTCTCCAGCACAAATCCAAAGGTGTCCGTAAAACCTACCAAGGTGATTTACCTTCACATAAATCAAGTAAAATGGATGCAATTGCAGAATTAAATAAAACCTGCAAACGCGTTAGCCGTGTCAAAATAGCCGCTGGCGTCCCTAAGGCCGCTGTGGATGCCGTTATATCTACACCGTCATCTTCATCATCTTTATCTTCATCTCCATTACCGGAACCTGGTACGATTATCCAGCCCAGTGTCATCGATGATATTAATAATATGGATGTTTCACAGGCTTCGCCTGCACCAGCTGCTGCTAAGGCAGCCATTTGCGATTCTGAAGATGGCTGGACTCTAGTAAAACAAGGAGGTAAGCCACTCAATCATCCTCTTCCTGTTACCGACACTTCTTCAAGCAACTTTAACAACAGATTTACTCCACTTAGTACATCAGCTGAATATCATCATGTTAGACAGAGCAAGTATTAATTATAAGAGGCAGCCATTTGCGATTCTGAAGATCTAGTAGTGGTAGTAGTAGAGATAAGTCTAATCCTTCTATTAATATTAATACTAACAATGTGACTGATAATTTAAACTTTACTAAGCCTTCCTCCTCTCCTAATAAAGGTTACTGCACTCCCATAGTAATTCAGGACATTAGTGTCCGATATCTTTCCCAAATGATTAACACCCTTTACCCCGGGTGTGATTTTAAGCTCGCGCGAACCCGCGGAGGTGCCTGTAAAGTTTTCTTTCTTAAGAAGGAACACCACGCTAGCTTCTTCCAGAAGCTTAAATACAATAAAGTTTCCTCACACACTTTTACTCACCCTGAGGACAGATACCACAACCTCATAATTAGGGGAATCCATGCTGAATTCCTTCGTGAGGAAATATTCGATTACCTGTCCTCTAATTACCCTTCACTAAAAGTCCTGGGGGTTAAGCGTTATGATACTCCTCACTCTCGAAAAACAAAATTCTTCTTAACCTTTTCTTAGTCCAGTTCCCTCCTAACACCGATGTTAATAATCAAGTTTATTCTTAATCAGAGAGTCACTTGGGAAAATATCAATAAGAAGGGCCCAGTCCAATGTAAAAATTGCCAATTATACGGTCACGCTTCTCCCAACTGTAATCGCGACTTTAGGTGCGTTAAATGCGACGGGGATCACCCTCGTGACAATTGCCCTCGAACTGACATTACTGCTGGTGAGCTGTTCTGCGTCAACTGCCGCTCATTCGGTCACCCTGCCAACTTCAGGGGCTGCCCGGTTTTCCTTCAACGTGAAGAACTTCGTAAAAAAATCAGACATAAACAAAAAACTCAGGACAGTTATCTCATAGATGATAGTCAGTTCCCTTCAATGAATAGAGCTCGTCCGTCCTCTAACGTTCCTAATCTTTCTCGCACTTACGCTGATTGTCTAAAAGGTGGTCACTCTAAATCCAAGAAACTTCAAGCCTCCTCTGAAGAAGTATATGCTTTTCTCCACCCTGAGTCCCTCTGTGGACTCACAGCTCTTCAACTTCTCGAAAAGATTAATAAATATATCCCTCAATTTAGAGCTGCTAGGGACCCGGCGGAAAGGACGATGGCGATACTGGGGTTCTATTTCGATCTTAGCCGAGATCGTGATTAGAGCCTTAAAATTCGCATCCCTTAACGTCGGTTCCTTGGTGGCTCATAGTCAGCGCTGGTCGTTACGTGACGTTCTCCATACTAACAATCTTGACTTTCTTTGCATACAAGAAACCCACCTTCATGAAAAGGCTAAGATTTCTTTTAACAACTTTAAAGTTTATAGAAACAATTCATACCAGGGTACGGCCCTTATTTGCAAGAACTGTTATTTGTCCCGCCAAATTCTCCTTCCTCTCCCCTTCTCCAATGTTTCTGTTGAGCTTCTTCTTAACGTCCCTAACTCTCGCTCCTGCAAGATTCTGATAATCTCCATTTACATTCCCTCTGATACTAACTCCACTGATTTAAGTAACCTCTTACATCAGCTTTGTCTGCTCGAACCTCACTACGAAGGTCTTCTCATAGCCGGCGACTTCAATGCCAAACATCCTGATTGGTCTAACCTTACACAAAATCGTAATGGCAAACTCCTTAGAGATTGGAAGCTTAACAACCCTCTTCTCGATTTCTTCACTTTTGTTAACCCTGGCAGTCCTACCTTCCCAAGATCTAATAGTTGCATTGACCTCTTTCTAGTTTCCCACAAATTACGTGGCAACCTCGACATTCACCGTTGTTTCACTACCTCCTCCTTCTCTGACCATTACTCTATAGTTCTTGAATGTAGTCTCTCTAATTTCTTGCCAGCTTTCGTCGCGTCACCCAAATTTCGCGACCTCAGTAACATTGACTGGGAGCTGATGGGCAGAGGACTAAATGACTCCCTCCTTTCCTCCCTGCCTCCGGCCACTTGTAACTGGTCTAACGCTGATATAGATGCTTCGATTCTCTTTTTAAACCAAACCTTCAATTCAGCTCTTGATAACTTGGCTCCTCTTAAGTCCCATGGCTTCCGTGACCGACTTCCCCCTGATATTCAAAGCCTCTTTTTAACGCGCAAAAACTGGCGTCGCAAACTTAAACGTCAACTCGAAAGAAACCTTTTCCATCATAATAGTCAAACTCTTGAACTCGCAAATAGAATCATGCTTCTCAACCGAATAGTCGAGGCGCGCGTCTCAATCTTCTTAAATACTTCTTTCCAGAACAAACTCCGTGCAATGAAGCCTGGTCCTTCCTTGTATAAGGAGCTAAACCGGATTATCGGCAGGAAATGCCCTCACCCCTTTGATGGTTTTAATTCAGGTAGCCTCCTATCAAATCACGACATCTCTAAGCTTTTTGCTGATCATTACCGTGAATTGTTTCGTTCTAGACAACCTGTTTATAGACAAAGTAATCGTGACCTTGTGCTTTGAACTGTTGACTCCCTCCAACTCCATCTTCCCAGCACCCTTTATAACTTTGAAGAGTTGTCCTCTTGTAGTGACAGCTTACCTTATCCCTTTATCAAATCTGACTCCTTAAACACGTTAATACACTCCCTTAATGGCAAAAGATCTGCCGGTAGTGATAACTTTTCTAATTTCATCATAAAAAAGATAGGTCCCTACATCTCTCTCCCCCTCACTTCTTGAGCTGGTTTTTTTGAAATTGGTACAAGTCCATTTTTTCATATATTGAGATATTTAAGGGTTTGCGTTTAAATCAATTTAAAAATATTGGCCAACTTTACTCAATTCGAGTGATGTTTTTTACACTGTAGACCTTTTAAATTTTATTATGAAATAATAATATACTACAATTATTTGAAAAAATAAACGATTTTTTTAGCTCCACATGGACTTATACCACTTTCAAAAATAACATATTAGAAGAAATAAAAACAGGAGCAAATTTAAGTCCATATTTTTATAGACATAAAAGCTTTACTGAAATGAATTTTTATGTAAAAAGTAATAGTTAAAATGAAGACATTTCCTACATGAATAACCAAATTTATTGAGAGTTTATTTCAGTTATATTAAACATATAAAAATTAAAATTACTTCGTTAAGATCTTTAAAAAAAAGATATTTTAAACTTAGTTTTCTTTTACAGTTAGCATATTGAAGTATTTATGGTGAATAGGCGGTATACAGGGTGTCTCAGACTACCCGTACCACCCCATTATTTCGAAGAGTTTTGAAAAAGAAATGAAAACCAAAAAACACGTATCAAATATTTTTTCAAACTCTATCCAGCCATACCAAAAACGCCCTCTACCGTCCGACCCCATTTCAATTACAACTCAAAACTGTATAAATTAAAAACAATTACGTACCTACTCACAACTTTTTAGTGGCAAGCACAGAATTAAATAGTCAAAAACAAAGTCTACACATTCTACACTTTTTTTTATGTAGCAAATTTCCATACTAATTCACACAACTCAAAGCAAAACAAGCAAAACAGGTCTCCAAAATGTATGGAAATTTGCTTTTGTTTTGTTTGCTTGGTTCGGTGTGGCTTCAGCCTAAGTACTATATGCCGACCCCGATGAGGGGGCGCTCATTCTATTGGTAAGTGGTGATGCCGACAAGAAGTGATACCCTAGGGCTGTTCCCCCCACCAGCCCACGCCCCTCCGACGAGCTAGCTCTTTGGGGAAGTCCAAGGGTACCGCTTAGAGATGTGATATGGAATGGACGATGAAATTTTTAGTTGTTGTGCGAGATTCTGAGGTGGGTCTCTTCAGGCACCCCACCCTGAGGCTCTCGTCATAGTACTTTTAATGAAGCATTTTTTCGCTTTCATTTCATTTCGAGGTTAGTACCATTGATTATCTATAAGTAGATACGTAACCTTATTTGCGGGCTTGGACATAGATGGCCTTATTTACACTGATTTCAAAAATCCATGTTAAAACTGAGACTCAAGAGCTTTCGAAATATATAAAAGCTGTCTATCGGTTTCGCTGCTTATGTACATTGAACTTTGAATTCATGTATATAGCAATCGCATGAATTGGGATACTTGCGATTGCGCCTGCCGTTCTTTGAGACAAAATTTTCGGAATTTTTGTTGTGTTGTTTAAAAACGATTTTTCAGGTTTAGGAAAAAATTTAGTCGTGGAAGATTTATTTTTTTCCCCTTTTTTATAAAATCATTTTTTTAATGACGGCGCCGCAAATTTTAATTTCTGCTTTGTACAGAATATAATAATTTTTCTAATTTCAACCAAAAGGTTAGCCTGCGAAAATTTGTAAGTAGAGTATTACTAACACCCTATATGTAACAAATCAAAGGCCTTATTTGTAAAAAACGGAGAATATTTAAAACTTTTATCAGTTTTATCCCGTAAACTTCCGAAGTTATTGTCGAAGGCGAATTGACCATTAATAAATCTTGGTCCTTCCTGTGTAAATCAACAAATTACTTGCTAAACATACAACATTCTATCGCCACTATCTCAGTGACGCTCTCCTGCCTGCACGGCAATCTTATTCCCGCAGCACCAAATTAGATAACTCGTCTCACTCCTTCCACCTGCAGCCCTCTTTTCGGGCACTCTACAAAATAGTAATTCGTTTCTAAAAATAACTACTTGATTCTGGAATGATCAGTTAGTATTTCCGAGCTCCTACAACATCCAAGAATTCAAACGCAGAATTCCTCGTCAATTCCCCCTCCCAACGCTCATAACGGTTAACTTAGTCCACCCTTGTACTAATCTTACTGCAAGACAATGAAGCATGACATGAAACGACATAATGGACTAGTAGTGCAAGGGTTATTTTGTGAAATTTGTTCAAAAATCGTGCAACTTTTTTCAAGTTTTTTTTTTTTTTATTTCGGTTTGATTCAAGGGTGGATTCCCGCATTGAAAAGGAGGTTATAATAAATTTTCCAATTCTTTTTTTTGATTTAATTAATTTAATTTAAACACATAAAAATATTTGGATCATTTTTCAAATACAACCTGTATCTTGAGGTGGTTGAAAATTATTTATTTCTTCTTAACAATACCATTGATTATATAAAGAAATAGATATGCCACTTTGAAGAAACAGTGTTGTGCCATTAACATGCATGGTGGCGCTGAAGTTTCCTAGTTTCGAATTTTTATAAAGGTGCTTAGATTTGCTAAGATAAATCGGTAGGGCGATAAAGCTTCTGCAATAAACTTAAATATTCGAAGATTTCAGAAGCGACCTTGAAAGCGAAAAGCTCATGATAATTTTTGTCGTTCCGACTGGCTAAAGCACTGGAGTATGCGTATATGAAAATCTGGAAAAGATGCAAAAGATAATAAAAAATCGCTTTGCGCCCTCAGGCATATGCCAGTAGAGAAGAGGGATGTAGAATGTGGAGATATGTCAAGTGCATTTCTATTCACTATTGTAATTAATGCTTTTGTGCTATTGTTTAGATTGTTTACGAACGAGTACCTGTGTGTTTCTTTTGTAATTTATAAACTTTTTAATATGGCACGTTTTCATAACGAACTAAAAAGTATAAAATAATTTCTCCTAGCCCCATATAGATTTGGAACCTCAAACATATTCCTAACACCATATAGATAGTCCTGAAAATTTGTGATTGTGAATTTGTAATAGCTATGAAAATATTTGTTAGATTTTAAACGAAAAAACGTGGGGCGCATACATGATTGATGCGAATGATTTCTCAACCCAGCTACTCTCCACTCCTACTCCTACTATTGTATATATAGCATAGTGGGGGCTGCCTCCTGACCTCCCGAAAACCCGTAAAAGGTATGATGAACGCAGACGCAGTCGTAAAGTCTCTACTAGTTCGTCGAACAACTATGGAATCATCGTGATAGTGCAGTCCTAAAATTTCCAGCTGATTTTCATAATCAGCGACCCAAAAAATCATGAGATTCGATATCTCAAATTTGTATACGGCACCGTGCCCCAGCCAAAATAAATTCAACTTCATTTGAATGTTCCAAGAAAATACCTTCTTATGTACACTTTATTTACATCATTGATAACTCTCAGCTTTTTTATTATGTATTATCGAAACTACAAACCAAAGCTTCCAAATCTTGCAAGTTTTACCGAAAGAACAAACCGCAAAAAGAAAACAGACGCCAGCGCCGCCAAACACCAATACTCGCCATCCTCGCAGGTCCCATGATTACGCATCTACTTATAGATAACACAGGACCACAAAAAAAAATGAAAGGTTCCTTAGAACCTTCATGGATTATATGTTTTTTGGGTCGCTGAAACCGAATCCAAAGCCAGTTTTTCTCTATCACGTCAGGATTTTTCATAACCTAAAAACTAAGCCCAAGACTTAACAGCTCGTGAAATCTTTAACCACCGGAAATTCTGGTCACCGAAAATTCCTTGATTCCATAACCTTTTGACTTCAAAAACCCAAAAACTCGAAACTTTATCACCACATAACCTCAAAACCCGACCCGAAACAATGACACGTATCTCTTTCGTTAGAAAATCGCAGAAAATGAACTCTTAATTAAAGAATTGTAAGCCTTATTTCGTTCAAACCTGATAACTTTCAAACCCCTCGACCCTATACCCCGTTAACACGAAAACCCTACAACTCCGTAACCATGTAACCTTAAAACCCGAAGAAAAAGAGGCACATGCATCTCTGACGTCAGAAAATCGCACTAAATTAGCTGTTGATCAAAGTTTTGTAGGTCTCATCTTGTTCAAACTATAAAGCCCCTTAACCTCTTAAGCAAAATCTTATTAAAAAGAAATTATAAAAATCTGAATTAAGCTAATTTTTTTTTAAATTGCTAAATGTAAACTCCGAATCTCAGTTTTTGCTCGTGTGTCGACTTCCGGGGCACCTCCACGTGGTGACGGTGGGCAACGGAGTTGTTCCGTGATCCGGCAGAGTCCCCGGATCGCGGCGCTCACGCCGTCATGGTCGGCACTCGAAAAAGTACGATGCAGGGATTCGGAACCCCTGTATCGGCGGCTGGTTCGGGCGAGAAAGCAGGCCCACGGGCGTCGTCATCAAACGACTGTAGCTCTACATCGGTGGGTAACTTGGTCTTTGCAGAGTATGATGTTTCAAGAAAGCCTATATGTGATAATAGCGTAGACCTTTCTGCGTTATTTGTGGCGAATATGTTGTCAGTAAACTCAGAAAGACTTTTACAAATTTACTTAAAACTCGGTATACAGAATTTTTCAGTATAAAAATAGTGGACAATCAGTGGACTCCCAATTCGATATGCATGGGGTGTTCCTTGCCAATAAATAAACAGAAGAAAAGAACGTTTTCTTCCCCAATGATGATCTGGCGAAAACCAGAAAATCACACAAAGGATTGTTATTTTTGTTTAACGACAGTTGTTGGGTACAACCAAAAGACAAAATCTTTAATTTCTTGTGCAACTGTTAAGTCTGTGACTTTTCCTACGCTTCTTAATTCTGAACAAAGTTCTAAAAGTTGTATTACTTTCGATGGCATTGAAAGTCAGATGGAAACATTAAAGGACAAAGTTCTAGCTTATGCAGACAATGAGGATGTAGAGATGAACAGCGAAACATCGGAGGAATCAACAGATGCGATTGACGTTGATTCTAGAGGTTTTACTCAAGAAGAGCTCAATGATTTGGTACGAGATGCAGGACTTTCAAAAGAACTATCTGAGCTGTTAGCGTCAAGACTAAAAGAAAAAAATTGTTTAGCTCCAGGAACTCGTATCACTTTCTATCGCGACAGAGAAATTGAATTTAGAAAATATTTTACAAAAATTAAAAATTTAGTCTATTGTAACGACATTGAAGGGCTTATAAAAGAATATGAAATTCCCTATGAATCTAGCAACTGGCGTCTATTCATAGATACTTCAACGCGAAGTTTAAAAGCAGTATTACTACATAATGGCAACATATACGCTTCTCTACCCGTTGGCCACTCAGTTACGTTGAATGAAGAGTACCACAACCTTTCTTTCTTGCTAGAAAAGTTAGATTATGATAAAAATAAGTGGCTGATGTGTGGAGACTTGAAAATAATGACAATTCTACTAGGTCAACAAAGTGGTTTTTCAAAACATCCTTGCTTTATATGTGAATGGGACAGTCGAGCTCGCAATGAGCATTATGTAAAGAAGGATTGGCCACTTAGAGACAACTTAATTCAAGGATCTAAAAATATTATAAAACAGAGTCTGATACCTACAAACAACTTCTTCCACCACTACATATAAATCTCGGACTAGTAAAACAATTCATTAAAGCGATGAAATCAACTGAAAGCGAAGCTTTTAAGTATATCTTTAAAAAATTTCCTAAACTGTCTGATACGAAAATAAGAGAAGGTGTGTTTAACGGACCACAAATAAGAGAACTGTTGAAAGACGATAAATTTGAAAAGAAAATGACGAAGGTTGAAAAAGCAGCCTGGCAAAGTTTTAGAGACGTTACAAAGAAATTTCTAGGTAATACAAAAGATCATAATTATGTAATTCAAAAATTTGGGTTGCCTTATGAACCTTAAACTTCACTTTCTTGATTCGCATCTCGAATATTTTCCTGGTAATTTAGGTGATTTTAGTGAAGAGCAGGGTGAAGGATTTCACCAGGACTTACAAGATATTGAAAAGATCTATCAGGGTATTTGGGATGATCCCATGTTGGCAGACTATTGTTGGTCTTTAAAAAGGACGCCAAACAAAGTTCAACCTACGAGTAAATGACACAAAAACAAAATATATGATCGTATCAAAACAAGGACATCGGCTAGGACGAAGTATCAGCCTTGGCGATCATATTGTAGAAATTGTAGAAAACTTTATCTACTTAGGGACAATGCTTACTGCACAAAACCATATAAAGGACGACATCCATAGACGCATCGTAGCCGCAAATAAAACCTATTTCGCACTAGTCCCGGTCTTTAAAAACAAAGAAATTTCAAGACAATGCAAAATCAGACTATACAAAACGTTAATCCGCCCAGTTCTATGCTATGGGTCTGAGGCTTGGACATTGACCCAACAAACAGAAAATCAGCTTAAAATCTTCGAAAGGAAGATCTTAAGAAGAATATTTGGCGCTGTAAGGGTTAACCAAAACGAATGGCGCATTAGGACAAATGAGGAACTTCAACAAATGTATGACGACATAAACATATCTACATACATAAGATTGAACAGACTGCGATGGCTTGGACACGTTCTACGGGCTCCAGAAGAAAGAATGCTAGCCAGGATTTTTAATGGAAGACCATCTGGAAGAAGAAGAGTAGGACGACCAAGAAATAGGTGGATGGATGACGTGCTAGAAGATATACGAAAACTTCGTATATCAAACTGGAGAGAGCTAGCAAGACGTAGAGAAGACTGGAAGAGGAGACTTCAAGAGGCCCGAGTCCTGAAAGGACTGTAGCGCCATTTAAGAAGAAGAAGGGGAACAGAAGTCTTCTACGTCCACGTCCTTGTTCCTGGGGATGGTTGAACGTAGGCTTTTAATTTATATTTGACCAAGCTCATCCGGCGATTTTTTGGCGTCTTAGATGGGTCTTTCTTTCGATGGTAGGGTTTGAAGGTTATTTAGTTACGTGATTATGGGGTTTTTGGGTTAAGAGGGTGTAGGGTTGAGGGGTTAAGATGCTATAGGTTTTAAACTTAACGAGGTTTACAATACTTTGATCAACAGCTAATTTACTGCGATTTTCTGACGTCAGAGATGCATGTACCTCTTTTTCGTCGGGTTTTAAGGTTACATGGTTACGGAGTTATATGGTGCATCCACACTACGCGGACTTAGGTCATACGCGCTTTTGCCTCTTTTTTTCATATAGAGTTTAATGCCTTTTTTGCGATATTTTTAATAGCAAAGGCAGTACAGCCAAACTGCGCGGACCAAAGGCTGTGCTTAAAAAGGTACATTGTACGTCTACACAATACGGGCTTTTCAAAAGCGCGTATGTTTTTTCAAACAAAAATTGATTTGTTTTCTCAATTTGCTCACGATTCAGAACTCATGCGCGCTTTTGTCAGAGGCCGTACGGCGAAAAGCGCGTAGGATCTAAGTCCGCGTAGTGTGGACGGCCCAATAGGGTTTTCGTGTTAACGGGGTATAGGGTTGAGGGGTTTGAAAGTTATCAAGTTTGAACGAAATAAGGCTTACAATTCTTTAATTAAGAGTTCATTTTCTGCGATTTTCTAACGAAAGAGATACGTGTCATTGTTTCGGGTCGGGTTTTGAGGTTATGTGGTGATAAAGTTTCGAGTTTTTGGGTTTTTGAAGTTAAAAGGTTATGGAATCAAGGAATTTTCGGTGACCAGAATTTCCGGTGGTTAAAGATTTCACGAGCTGTTAAGTCTTGGGCTTAGTTTTTAGGTTATGAAAAATCCTGACGTGATAGAGAAAAACTGGCTTTGGATTCGGTTTCAGCGACCCAAAAAAACATATAATCCACGTAGTCTGGTCTAAGGAACCTTTCATTTTTTTTTGTGGTCCTGTGTAATCAATGTTAGTACTAAGTTTAAGAAAAAAAAATTAATAAGAAGATTTATATAAACTATGTTTAAAATATTTCGTTCGGATTTTTATTTTATTTGCGGTTCTGTTCAAACTACCAATTATTCAAATTGGAAAACATAATTTTCGTTTTCGGGTTGAGATTTTTTAAGTCACTGTGCGATGTACAGCTCTAACAAAAAAAAACAGAGTCGTCGTAATATATCCCATATGGTGTCAGAAATTATATGTAAATTGCTAATTATTCTTTTGCGTGCGCCTTTCGCCTTCATTTCTAGAGCTTAATTTTTCAATTAGAGAGAAAGAGAAATTATCTTAAGCTTTTGAGCATTTTTAAGAATTTTTTACCCCAACACGCGCCAGATGTCACGACGTTTAAAAAAATCACAGCCTTTTGTCTGTGAAGTTTGGTCGTACTGCTTTTGCCATTAATGGTGCATCCACACTTCGCGGACTTAGGTTATACGCGCTTTCGCCTGTTTTTTTTTATTTTTAATGGCAAAGGCAGTACCGCCAAGCTGCACGGACAAAAGGCTGTGCTTAAGAATGTACATTGTACGTCCACATACGGGATTTTCAGAAGCGCGTACGGCCTTTAAATGAAAATTGATTTTTTTCTCAATTTACTCAAGATTCAGAAAATTAAAAGCTCGTGCGCGGTGAGGAAATAAGTCCGCGTATTGTGGACGGCCCATAAAATATCACAAAAAAGCCATTAAACTCTATATATGCCTGAATATACGATAAAGATAATCCGGAATAAATGAGCTTTTACGGTGGAGGGGTAAATTTTTCTGTTCTAGAAATATTTGGGATTGGGGCATGCACACTGCGGTTTTGTTCGAATTGGGTTTGTGTACATGCATATTTGGTCTTGCGCACTTCACATATTTCCGTTCTTAGGCAAAACTGAATTTTTTGGCGGGTGAATTTTTCGAAGTTTAAATACAGTTCAAAAATTAGTGAGGTTATGGGTGAATATTTGATCTTGCGCACTACGTATGTATATTTCCCTTGTGAGCTCCAACTGAATTTTCAGGCGGATGAAGTTTGCATAGTGGGATGATACACGAGTCAACGTGTTTATGCAACACACTGTCAGTTTGTTGAGCGGAGGTGATACACGACTCAACACGCTACACTCAACACTCTGTATAATAACATTACGATTTCATATGTGTGGGTGTGCATTCCAAATTATTTTCACCCCATAGGGGGATGATACACGGGTGAACATGTTGATCAACACGAGCTTTTTCTGCGCAGTTCGTCGGCCAGGGGAACGGTAAGGGTGCAGTTTGCGGTGTTGACTGAAACTAGAAACGATATCTATTTTTCCTCCAGTTGCATGAAAAATGTTTATGTATGCGTGACTGTCAACCGATTTTGGGTGAAAATAATTTGGAATGCACACCCACACATATAAAATCGCAATGTTATTATACAGAGTGTTGCGTGTAGCCTGTTGAGTCGTGTATCACCTCCGCTCAACAAACTGACAGTGTGTTGCATAGACTCGTTGACTCGTGTATCCTCCCACATACAATTCAAATATAAGTGAGGTTATGAGACATTAGTTTTATGCGAAGTTTGCACAATTTTCCAGAAAAAAGAGGTTATGCGATGGATGATGATGTTCTCACACATTCAAACTTAAAAAAATGTGGTTGTGTGAAGTTGTTTACAAACAAAATAATAATTCTTTTGTAAACCGGGGCTTCATTGGCAAACACTTATGATATGCATGAATTATTAAATGAAATCACACATTGAAGATAGTTTTAGTTTTTGGTAACATTATAGCTAATGTTACCTCAATTAACTATATATAAATCTTCTACTATCTACTATCTTTAAAAGTAACAGCAGTAACAGATACCTGAAAAGGGTATAAAAAACCTATACGCGGAGGAGCAGGAGATGGATAGATTGGCGTGGCATGCATGCGGATTAGTCACAATGTCAGCGCTTCACCACAAGAAAAAATACGGTGTGATTATTCAATTATTATGCACTAATGACCTGAAAAAAGCATGACATAAAGGGTGGCATGTCTACATCCCCGCATAAATCTCTGAACATTACATTGAACAGCCACTATTTCAAATTGAATCCGCACATTTTAAAACTGCACAAAACAACTGCATTTTCAATTTCAATAGAAACAAATTGTATATAAAGCCGTTTTACCTAAAAATCTGGGGATCTAAAAGGAATTTTCCATATCCAAAAATTAATTTTGACGTTTGCATAATATTTTAAAATAAACAGTTTTTGTATACATATTCCATCAAGTTTGTGTGGGTAAAGCTCACAATTTTGTATGGCATACCGTTTATACGTAAAATGAGTTTATCCCCAAGTCCCAAATAAAATAAGGTGTAGTATAAATCGGCATTATGAAAAAATGAGTCAAAAGCTCGTATGAACAAAGTCCGCGTAGTGTGGATGCACCATAAAAAAACTTCACTTCCTCTTTGCTACATAGTTAATTAATGACGATACCGCGATACCTTAAGTTAATTAATGGCGATACTGCTTCCTCCACCATCGACCCCCTCCCTAAGCCACCGTAGGAATGTAGCAGCACTCACAAAATATCATAGTGACTGTTCCTCCGAGTTAAACGCTCTTTTGCCTCCACGGCAATCTTATACCCGCAACACCAGATTAGCCCACTCGTCCCATTCCCTGCACCTGCAACTCCCCCTTTCACGCACTCAACAAAATATGAATTCGTTTGTAAATAGAACAACTCGACTGTGGAATAATCTCTCGCAGTCGGTATTTCCGAGCTCCTACAACATCCAAGAATTCAAACGCAGGGTTCATCACCACCTACTTCAATACCACCCCGTACCTTTATAATCCTTAACCTATTCCCCCACCCTTCCCCTGTACTAAGTTTACTGCTAGACATTGCACCATGACGTGACAAATGACATGACGGACTAGTAGTACAAAGGGTGACTCCTGAGCTTAGCACTACCACGTAAAAAAAACATAGCCACGGTGTGGACGTGTTCTTTATGTTTCGAAACAACTAAAATCTAATTTTATCGTAATAAATATCGTTTAATTTCATCAAGCTCAAACCCCTGTTGGGTTCACTCAATGTTGCCGAACGTGGGGATTTTTCCCTACAGTATAGTCCAGTCAAATTAGAGATTTCTCCAAATATATCCAGGAATCACCCCTGAAAATATTAGCCGCGTACTCCAACAAAGGATTTATTAAACTTCTGATAACCTTTACAAGTCGGGAATGATAGAATATGAGTATTTTAACTTATTAAAACGACAATATCTCGGAAATAGCAATTCCTACGAGAAAATGTATAATATATTTTTTTGTAGATAATCGCCTAATCTACAAACTTTGTAAAAACAATTTTCTGATAAGACGTACGGTTTAGCATATATTTGCAAAAACTGATATTTTGACCCTTTGACCTTGAATAAAAAAGTTTGCAGCCGCCCAATCGCGTGGCAGTCTCTACAGCTTACGTATAATAATGTTTTTAACGGCTGTTGCAATTTTCAGCAACTTCGGAATTATCTTCCAATTATGGCGTTTTTTCGTCTATTTTGACTGGACTAAGTAGGGAATTTTGACGCTTAAATTTGCGTAGGGACTATTTTTTGAAATTTAATTATTTGTAGGGAATTTCAAGTATTATTTCTTTAACAAGAAACATTCTGGTTCATAATTTGAATTAAGTCGCATTTTTTATTTTTAAATATTTGAAATAACAATTTCATGTAAAATATTTCCATTTACTAAACTCAGCGCCATACATAAGAAATATCGGGAACAATCTGCAATAAAGTTAAAGCCTAAAATAACATCCAACAGACACCGCTTCTGGTCACCCTGTCACTTTTTTCTCCGTTAATACTTTTATGTCTGTTGCCGTTCAAAAAGTGTCAAATTTGGTACCCCTTCACCTTGAGGTAGAGAAGTCCGCCATAAACGCGGCGCTGCGGCTGAAAGCGAATGGTCACTTGGGCGCTGGTCTTGGGCGAGCACATTCTATAATAATCAACATCATAGAAGAGATTCCGGAAGCGGAGATGCTATCGGACGGCATGCCCTACAAAATCTCAAAATTTAAGCAACCTTCTGTACATATACAGGAAAGGGGCCATCCATAAATTACGTCACACGTTAGGGGGGAGGGAGGGGGTCGGCGAAGTGTGACATTGTGTGACAAGGCGGGGGGGGTCTTAAATTTTGTTACGTCACATTTCAAAATCTAATATATCTAAATATATGTAGTAATACTGCTCATTACGCGAAGGATACGTTCCGAAAAAACTCGCGTTAAAGCTGGTGAAAGACACACGCGCAATGGCGGTTGTGTGATCTGTGTATTATTTTTCTATCCTACAGAGCGTCTCTTTGTTGTTTATTTTATGTTAATTTTATTAAAAAATAATTTAAATAGAAATATATTTAATTTCGGAACTGATGTTTTAGTTTAATAACTTCTAGATGCAAAATTGCACAATATGTGACGTCACACTAGGGAGGGGGGGTCACCCAAATGTGACCAGCTGTGACAAGGACGGGGGGGGGGTCAAAAAATCATGAAATTCGTGTGACGTAATTTATGGATGGCCCCAAAGGCTTTCCTGGACTTTTCCTAAAGTTTTGCCGGGCGGGCTAGTATGGTACACGGATGGCTCTAAAACAGAGACAGGTGTAGGCGCCGGAATCTGGAGTGAAAGTCCAGTTTCGTTGATAAATTGTTAGAAACAAAATTTAGTTTCATGATAACTATCTCTTCAGAGTTAGAAATTTTTTTAAAGCTCTATCAAAGTGACGCACCATTATTACCTTTTATGTTTGATGATTTGCATGAAATTATGAGATCTTTATTGTCTCGAATTGTTGTTCCAAAACTCTTAGACCAAGCTACTACTGCTAAAAAGTTGGTTAGTATTAACTTAAATGATGAAAACAGCTTAATTACGGCAAAAGCTTTCGATATTGGATTTTCAGCTGGAGTTGCTTTGAAAAAAAGATATCGATATCCTTCGGTTTAAACAAGACTGTCGTTTATTTATTATTCATATTTGCAAAAAGTTAATGCTTAAAAGTCCTCTCAAGGTTTTAAACTTGTTGAAGGTGTTAGCTGTTTAAATCCAAGAATTATGTTGAAAGAAAAAACTTTTAAAACAAGACTGGGGGCTACTTTAGAAATATTTGTCGAGAAAAATTGGATGAATGCGCTTGATGCTGGTTTTGTAAAAAGCGAGTTTTGTACTTTAGTAACTAGAGACAATGTTCATATAAAGTTGAAAAATTTTGATAGAAAAAGCCACCGATTAGACACGTTTTTTATGGAAATTTTTATTCATGAACAATCATCGGATAAACTTCAAAATTTTTTTAAGAAAATTTGTATTCTTTTTCACGGAAATTCAAGCGTCGAACGCAGTTTTTCTGTTAACAAAGACTTTTTAGTCGAAAACCTGACAGAAAAAAGTTTAATAGCACAAAGATGTATATATAATGCTGTTGAAAGTGCTGGAGGAGTTAAAAATATTACTATAAGTGATAAAATGATAATAGATTACAAGGGCTCATCATCAAAAAGAAAAGATGCTTTAAAAGAAAAAGAAGACGAAGAAAAGCAAAAAAAAAAATTCAACAGACACAAGTGAAAAATAAATTAGAATCGATTAAATTAAAAAAGTTGGAAGTGGCAAGATTAGCGAAAGAAGAAACGAAAAATTTGGAATTAGAAGAAGAAAAACTAAAAGAAGTATTAAAATCAACCAAAAAAAATTAGGGGAGCGGAGGCTAATATCGTACAGCGGCTAATTCCGTACAGCAGTGTTTAAACTGTAGAAATCAAGTAACATATGTTTTTCTTTGTCACACTCCTTCGGTTAGTA
Organism: Thereva unica; assembly: GCA_949987705.1. NCBI lineage: Eukaryota > Metazoa > Arthropoda > Insecta > Diptera > Therevidae > Thereva > Thereva unica. Next base: position 218,474 of record CATLJY010000105.1, read on the forward strand.
GTGTATTGTATCCTCGTAAGTTATTTCGTCATTCCGCGCAACGATTTCAATGCCATTGGATGTGTTTTGATTTTGCTAGACGAACGACGTACGGAATTATACGCAAGTGTCGGGTAATTCCGTACATATAACTTTTTAAAATTTTTTATTTTTGACGCTTTCATAATAGTTGTATTCAAATGTGAATCATTCATCAATCATGTGAATCATAGAACAAATTTAGGACGACTTGATACATAATACTTTGTTTTGTATTAAATAGATTGAAAGAAAATGGTGCCTAAAGTTAGGTGTACGATATTAGCCTCCGCTCCCCTAAGTTTAAAATTGTATCAAATTGACACTAGGGACGGATGCGGGTAAGGTAAAGTTAGAAAAGGTTAGTTTAATACAGTGTTGGGAGTTTATGAATTCGGCTCAAATAAATTAGCCTATTTAAAAATATTTATAATTGAAAACAATAAAAAGTATAATTGAAAACAATAAAAAGTCATTTTTATACAAGGAAATTAAACAATTTTATTTTTTTATGTTATGATAAGTAAGGAAATTGAACGATTTTATTTTTTTTTACATATGTTATGTTACAACAAAACAGTAGTCATTTTTATACAAGAAAATTAAACAATTTTATTTCTTTATGTTATGATAGGTAAGTAAATTGAACAATTTTATTGGTTTTCTATTACGATAGTCAAGAAAAGTTTTATAACAGCGACAAATCAAGATGACTGAATTTTACACTACTTGCACTGTTTGCAGAACTTATTTTTTGTTTGAAGGCGGACTTCGGTCATAATTACAACATTACAACAACAAAACAAAACAATAAAGTCATTTTTATACAAGGAAATTAAACAATTTTATTTCTTTACAATTTTATTTTTTTTACATATGTTATGTTACAACAACAAAACAAAACAATAAAGTCATTTTTATACAAGGAAATTAAACAATTTTATTTCATTATGTTATCATAGGTATGGAAATTAAACAATTATATTTGTTTTATATTATGATAGTCAAGAAAAGTTTTATAACAGCGACAAATCAAGATGACTGCATTTTACACTACTTGCACTGTTTGCAGAACCTACTTTTGTTTGAAGGCGGACTTCGCTCATAATTACAACATTACAACAACAAAACAAAACAATAAAGTCATTTTTATACAAGGAAATTAAACAATTTTATTTCTTTATGTTATGATAGGTAATGAAATTGAACAATTTTATTTTTTTACATATGTTATGATACAACAACAAAACAATAAAGTCATTTTTATACAAGGAAATTAAACAATTTTATTTCTTTATGTTATGATAGGTAAGGAAATTGAACAATTTTATTTGTTTTATATTATGATAGTCAAGAAAAGTTTTATAACAGCGACCAATCAAGATGACTGCATTTTACACTACTTGCACTGTTTGCAGAACCAACTTTTGTTTGCAGGCGGACGTCGCTCATAATGACAACATTTTAAATGAAATCGAAGTAAACAACTGTGACATCGCAAAAAACATGTTTTATCGACATTCGTTTTACATAACTTGCACTGGTGATCTATCATGGACTTGAGTTCGTCTACCTTTGTTGATAGAAATTCAAAAGCTTCTGTATCAAAATATTCTCTAATAGCTTCAATAGAAACTTCTTCATGTTTGAATGAGTTTGATATTGCATCATTTTCAAAGTTTGTTAAATTAACTTTTTTCACGATT